>JAAAYG020049261.1:0-11551 GCA_009936455.2 Tomocerus minor
AATATTTAATAGTGCATGATCTAATGTTGTGTCTGGTTTGCTGCATACCTTAGAGAGTCAGAGACCAGCATATAACAATACTAGTAAATTGCAGTAGGTAGCATGACATGATATGTGACAGTTCACATAAACAAAAACCCATTAGTCTTAATGATAATGAAATACACAAGCCTAATCCCAATAAAAGTTTAATTCCTTCTAACCCGTAAAAATATTACAGGTACAGAGTAGGACACAACAAAGAGAAAATCTAGTTTCATTATTATTATGATAATGTGAGCAAGAGTTGGTTGTATTGTGAGCACTCAACATTCAGAGAAATAATTGGAGGTGCGTGTAATTATATTTTGGGCAATATAATTATAAGCCTTGGCCTAATAGCGTCTCTAAGGCTGGACGAGACGCTTTCCGGTTCCTTCCTTCCGACTTCCTCTCATTATCCATTTTACATTATTCTAGCGCCTGCTGCTACACCTCAACTAATATATAATGCTAGTCCTGTATTCTAATGTATATAGATCTAAGAGCTCTACACAAATCCAGGTGTAAAACAATGTAAAATATCATAGAAGTGTAATGACAGAAGATTTTTCCTCTTCCACCTCGAACTGAATGACTTTGTTAAGTTTTTTAACGCATCGTTGCGCACTCAACAGTCTGTGTAGGCAATGTACATGTTCTCGACAGTTTTTATGATAATTATTACGTGTCTCCTGGAGTGCATTAGTTTAGCTTCGTGTATAATGTCCTATGATAGTGTCGATGGAGGATAGATGGGACAGAAAGGGGGATAATAGCGTAGAACTCAGCAGGATCCTTTAGCTTCACTCAGTGTGCATACACAGAGTGTATAAGGTGTGTATAGAAATCCTATGTGCTTGGAGATGAAAGATTTGGCTAGAGGATTGGGCCAACGAAAACCAACCGTATTTCTGGCTCCACCTTGGCTATGTCTCATTTGGGCTTCTTTTATGCTTTTTTTCTATTCGCTCGTCCTGAATCTATTCTGAGAGCGTGAGCTTTAATAGCTCATGCATTGGACTCTCGGCATTTTTCTACTCTTCCCCTATCACCTATTCAGCTGAAGACTTTTTCGTGTTTGTCACGCTATGCCCTCTCGCATATAGCCACCGTGGCCCTACAGCAAAACCTATTTCCTTCCTTTTTCATCCCTCTACTCTACCTAATAGCCTATTTAAATCCAATTTTCCTTTCTATTTATTAAGGATATTGTAATCCAATTCCTTGTCTCTCGATTATACATTACACTCATAATTACTTTTACTATTTACGTGTCTATACCATCATAAACAATAAAAATCCGATTTGTAAAAATGACGCAAATAGGGAAAACAGGGCAATGTGATTTCTTTTGGAAAAAATTCTTGTTTACACATTGTCTAACAGCCTGCTGCTCCTGCTTTGCCTTGATAAACAGAAACAGAACGTGATTTTTATTGGTTAGTAATGTGTGTAATACTATTTGTTAACTTCTATGTTTGTATTTAGATAAAAATAATGGCCATTGTGCATACATTCACGTAACCACGTCACGTCTTGTTCAAATACTGTGCTCATACCCTCGCAAATGATAGATTAGAAAAATCCGAGGATTAATTATACACATATGACTTCTTTCAATATATTGTGCCATACATTGTTGTATTGAGTCCCTTTTTCACATAGTACATTAACTGTTACGCTAGAAGACATGTAGATATTTTCCTAGTTGCTCCAAATTACGGTAATCCTTGAGTTAGTTATATCATGTAGGTCTGCCTATGTTTTGTAATAATATGTACAGTAGTATTTGCAAAAAGGTCGATGACTAATGTAAAAATTCTTTAATTTCCTACACGGCTCAGCTAAACGTAGGGAATGCTTATAAATATATATAGGAATTCCTGTTTTTTAAAAGCCGCATAGACAATAGCCTTGTAGTTACGTATGTAGCATCGACTAATTAAAACAAACTAAATCAAGTACAACTTGCAACTCTTCTCTAATAATTTCCTTCCTTGCAAAGCCAACAAACACAACACTGTTTTTCTCTATAGGAAAAATCCATCCAGTGAATTTTCTCCGAGATTTTTGCAGAGATAATGAGAAAAATGCAGCTAATTTTTATGAACTTGATGAGTTAAGTAGTGGATGAGGGTTTGTGGTTAGTTTGGCGGTAAGAAGAACGGGACTGGGACGTGTTTTGACTTTTGACAGACAACCTGCAGCTTAGAGCTACCTGCAAAATACACACGTTTCTCTGTGTGACTGAACTTGGAAAATCTTCTGTCTTATTAGTAGTTGTAGTCGGGCGGAAATTGAGTTGAATGGTGACTAGACAGCAGGAGTATCGCAATGCAAGCGAAAAACAATAATGAAATTAATCCCAACATATAGAGCCACAACACACACAAGAAGTTCAGATCTAAATCACACTGTGGGAAACACTTGAGACTTGAACAACTTAAAAATAAAAAAATCAACCTTTGGGAAAAGGTGCCAATAAACTTAATTAAACTCAGGTAAGTCAACTGAGTGAACAAAACTACGTTATGTCGATCCCTCTCGTAAACATATCTAACGATCACATAAACTCACTTCCAAATACCCACGTCCTACTACAATACGAAAAATGGATAAATACAGGGCAAATATGTACATTTGTAATCCCTCAGCATTTAACTTCCATGTAGCTATGAATTACAACTGCAAATTACAAGCAACCGACAAAACCAAATGACATTATACAGGTAGAACATACATTACGTAGCATTTAATTTCAGTTAACCTCAAAGTGAATTCCGGGGAATTTTTTTCATTTCCATCTAATTGCAGATTAAATTGCTGTTTGACTGTAGATCTCTCTGTTAATTTACGCTACACACGCATATATAGGAAACTATTCGCATCAAAACTTACTACAATTTAACTTAAAAACAGAGAAACGGAATAAAACCAGCTTCTGTTTAACTGTCTGGACACAGTTTCCCACGGGGATGTCTAAAATGGCCAGTTTGATTTAGATGAGTTAACTATATAAGAGGAGAAGCTAGAGGGGGATATAACTTGCATTTAATATTCTGTTATATAGAATGCATAAGTATTAGCTAGAATCTTGTCAGACATGGTTTTAAATACAAGTATTTGTAAATATAGTAACAATGTAAGGTTGGATATTGCAAATAATCCACTTAAATTCTATATAGATTGCTATAAATCCTGAATGGTTAGTTCTAGTCATGTCTTAAATGCATTCCCGTATGTTTTGCAATGTAATAAATGTCATATATGGACATGCATATAACTACGCACATCTTTTTTCCGGTTTAGGAATAAAAGAGATAATAGGCCGAGATTTTTATCAGTTCAAGTCTAAGGTAGTCCTGTCCTGTCTTGCCTGTTCGGACAAAGTATTACAGCTCAAATAATAATCTCTCATGATGTAGACAATAGGAGTCAGCATTCTTCAAGTGAGTAGCATTTCTTAGAACATTATCAGTCAGGGATGTTAATAGGAAGATTGGAGGAGACAGAGTAAATGTGTTTCTAGTGAAGGAAGACAATGGAGTATAAATGTACAGTGTGTCGATAAAGTTGTAACTCCAGCAGTGGACTAATTTATCATTTTGGGATATCATTTAATGCCAAGCTGATTGCATGAATTTAATTATGACAAGCTATGAAGGAATAAAGTAAATACCCTGGGTAAATTGCTCTGCATGTGCACATTACATAATGATAGTCATAAGTTAAGTAGATGTATCAGTGTCTAACAGCTATAATAATAATATAATCTATACCATACTAGTATATAGCTATTATAATCTACCTTACCTGGGTCAAATCAAGTCAAACAAGAGCTACTTTATTAAATTAGCTATTAGTTATGTTGGATATAGGTAGGAACCTGTACTGTGCTTTAATACCTGTCTGCTGGTAATAATGCTGTCCATTATGCTCTCTCTCGCCTTGTTTCTACAATAACTACTTTTTAATTTGCCTCCGCTTCACCGAGCAGTCAAGACTTAAAAGACGTTGACGCTCGTGTATTCCTCTGCTCTAAACACTCAGTCATCATATCCTAACCCTTTACATCAAACACTGATTACAAGATGCATATAAATAATACAGCTAAATGCTCATATAGAATACTTTGGTTGTTTTCTGAGTGAAGACAGGAATCGCGCCTCAAATCCGATGAGAATAATCTGAGTCTCATCTAGGGAAAAAATAGCCGAGAGCACCGCTGCAAAAGAATTTTTTTCTTTGACAAACTGTAGTATAGTAAAATGTGAATAAGGTAACTGAACAGCAAGGATTATATAGTCTAAAACTAAAATATATTATATGTGTACCTAGTTATTGTGTTGTAAATTGTAATAACGCAATGTTAACCATAAGTTAAGTCAAGTCAAGAGTCAAAGACGATTAAAGGATAAAACAGTCCCTTTGTTTAACACAGACACGCTTCCTTGCTCTCATCATCATACCTAACGTTCTCTCTGAATTTATGTATCATTCTACTAGCTAATACAATGTGACTTGCCTTCCTAACATATCCATTTATCTAGCTATCTAAGCAAGCTGCACTTGATTCAGTTTCTCTCTCCTTGTCTTTTTAAACATTGTTATATAGGACTAATAGGCAGCAGTGCTCCCTACGTTTTAACTTTAGCTAAGGACGTATATATCTGATTCAGGTGTCAAGATATCCGTCTCGTTGAGTTGAAAAGTATTAAAGTAAAGCTCAAGTTGAATCTAGTCACAGAAATATCTTGACTATACATCTGGATAACGAAGCAAAAGCTGTCTTATTTATGCCTTTATTTATGACTCTTTACTAAGAAGAATGATACGCTTGTTAAAGGAATATACCTACTCTATTACATTGTAGTCTAGTTAGTTAGTATAATGCTAAATACAGTTGAAAGACTATACTCACCCCATGACATCTTATAAATACACAGAGAAGCCACTAGCATTTTATAGTCAGACAGGAATAGTTGACGTACTGACTTGATTTAGCACAATTCATTCTTAAATATGGGTGAAAAAAACTGCCATTTTATAATGCTAAGGACGTGGAGGCAGATATGACTTAAATGGTTTTACAACCACTACAACTAGAGCATTTTTACCTTTCACAGACAACCTGAAAGTGAGGGAATCTTTTCTAATTAACATGACATAACTTTTCTTATGCACACAAACAACTAACAACATTTCCCAGTCTTTTTTCTACTATCAAAGATTTTATTACTTTAAACCTATATTAGAGCACTTTTGCGTTGCCAACTATTCTTCAACTAGTAATTAAAATCATATAAACTGCAAATGCATGAGATTTTTACTTGTTTTTTATCTCATTTCTTCCCTCTAACCCACAGCCACAATCAGTTCTTTATACGCACATTCAATAAATTAAGAGAATTCTGTAATCTTTTTGTAACTAAATAATATTACCCTATGACATTAGTACAGATTTTTTTTTGAATTAAATTTAATAGTAGTACAACAGAATCTGAGGTTGTGCTCCTCATTTTTGGTTGTAAACTACGAGTACAAGAGCTAAGCGGAGATTTATTAAATAATTTCGTGATGCGTGGCTAATTTTAAGTAGTAAGAGACATGGGAAAAGGAAAGTGAAGAAGACAAGGAAATAAATTCGTTATGGTTGTTGGGAGATGCAAAGAAAGTCGAGTGCGAATGAGTTTTCATTTTCATTTGCCCCTCCAGCATCACGAAACAAGAAAGACGACAGTGAAGGCTGTGGCTGTGAAGAAAACGAGTAAAAAGAGCAAAATGTTGGGGAAAAGTGTGCTAGTTGAGGTTTGTGAACTATCCGCTAATGTTTTATCTCATCTCAACTTCAATCCCCACGAACTTCTCTAGCAAGAGATAAAAGATGATCTTGGCAAACGATAAAGATTAGCTGGAGGCTGGACGAGAAAATTGGACTAAGAAATTCATCTTAATTCCGTCACATCTAAATAGTCTCTTAAAACGAAAACCAATCCACATATACATATCAGCTAAGATGCCAAGGCAAGGAATAGATGCGAGGAATAAGCAACCCTTTGTCTCTTCTTCTCAACTCACACAACAGAAAATAGGATTCACATCAGAGAATCTAAACGGAATCGAAAGAGAGAGAGTGGAAACTAGGACTCTCTTGTCTAACATATTGTAAATGCATGTATTTAAGAGAGTAAAACAAGTGTACTATTTCTTTCCCATTTCTCTCCAGGGAAAAAAGATCAAAAACAAGAGAGAGAGAGTTTCTAAGACGAAAAGACTTGGAGATATATCTGTAGTTTATGAGTTGAAGCCTTCTTATTGCACTAGTCCTAGCCATGTCCTTTTGACAATTTCAGTTTGCTTGAAATGCTGCTGATAATGACTTTTCGCTATTGCCTCCAGTACGTTCCTTGTCGCAAATGACAAGAAACGCTCCCATTATCTCAGCAACAGAATATAACCAGGTCACAACTATGCCCATTACACATACATTTTGACTACAATGGAAATTCTAGCTAAACATTAAGTTCTGTCTAACGTAACATGGAGCTTGCTGACATTATATGACTACAGACGCCTTCATCGGCTCTTTCTTCCTAAAATCAAACTCAACCAGCCATTTATTTTCTAGTTTTCTACTCGTAGGACTTAAAAAGGAATCACATATGAGGGCTTCATTATTATTATTGTTTAAACCGTAGCTCTCATACGAGTTCATGAACAATGTGGGCTTGCTCCAGGTTATAATTGTGAGAGAATCATCATCATTAGCAACTTCTTTTGTTTCTTTCCCTACAATAATCCCTGTGTAGAGTAGTACAGGCACGAATACATTATTTCACAGCTTTTTCACAGTTCACACAACTATATACCTAACTATTGATATGATATATTTATATACACATTCGACTATACTACGAGGTAGGTGGCGACTTATATTATTCTAACTGTCAGAGTGTCTACAGCTTTTTGTTCATTCTACGTAAACGTAAATATATAATTGCTCTTCTAGAGCAAATCAAAAGGATTTCAGTCTGAAAATCACCTCTCTTAATATTTTATGGCACTAGTTTTCTTCAGAAAATATATCTGCTATCATTTAACGTGGAATTCCAATTTGGACTTGTAAAGGATATGGCTTGTACATTATAATTTGCCCAGCTACTGCACTTTGATATTAAAGTCCCATTAAGAGTTCTGCTAGTAGAATGAAGGCTAGGAAAAAGGGAAACGCTACTCAGTATTTACATACAATCAACTTCCCCACAAACCAGAGCATAACAGTTCCAGAATCTCTTGAAAAAATGTCTTTAATACATTTCGTTGAGTTGTAAAGATACTTAACAGTTAAGCTAAGCATGTTGACCTAAGCTCTGTGAGCGTAGGTAGGTATACAACAAATCCCAATGTACTAGTCTAGCTAGTTAAGAAATGGAGAGAACGATAGGAGCAATCTAAAGTCCAGTCCGCTAAAAGCTCATAAAATGTTTCAATTTCCGAGTTTTTATAACACCAAAAAATCTTAGTAGGGGACAATTCAGATCTTGTGATTATTTTTTCTGCACGCAATTCGGAGTCGAACACTGCTGCTGGTTTGAATAGTAAACTTGGAGGGTGGTAATGACTACGTAGGTACAATCCTACTCCTAAGATTTTAGCTAGAACACTTTTAATGCCCTGCATTAGCCCAACAGTGAGCAATATTCTTTTAGTGCACTATAGTAGCTCCTGGCTAGTGTACCTACTCCCCAGTTTCCTCATTCTAACCACTAGCTATTTCATTGGAATGAGGAAATTATGAGAAATCAATAGTTGTACTGTTGAGACATTAGGAGACGAAATTCGAAGGTTCCTGACATGAGATTTTTCAATTGCACAAGCCAATGCCGAAAAATCCTCGCCGCATGTTATTAACTTATTGCTGGAGGCGACTTGAGAACTGCGTCGACAATTAGCTCGAAATTGTAGATATGCCATTGCTTTATAGAGATTTCTATTCACCTCAGAGCTAACTGTAGTCAACACAAGGAGAATTACTGCTGTTATAATAATGCGTGGAATGAGAAAAGGAGCCTGTCCCATCAAACTCCTGTGTCACAACAATCAAATTATACAGTGCCTGTATAATATAGTATCAATAAGAGACCATAAAACAAAAATGAAATAAAAGTTGACATGAGGCGGCTCCGTCAACCCTAGCAAACGACATAAAATATGGCGATTACTGATTGGATTACTACAGTGAAATATATAAGCCTCTTTCTCTCTCAATGAATTAGACAGGGGAAAGGTGACCATATATTTAAGAATGCTATTAGAGTCATAACTTATCATATCAAATCCTTTTAAATAGTCATATAATTTGTTGTGGAATTCATAGAAATGCTTTACAGTGCATATGTCTCATGTTTCAAGCCTGATAAGATAAGAAAGTCTGATTTAAGGGGCAATAAGGCTACCTGCTAATAATGCGACAACTACCTATACATATTATTGCAAGAATAAAGTAGTGCGGGCCGGATAAAATACATGACATTTTCAATTGAATAAAATGCATGCTAACAATAATTTGAGACATTTTTCAATTCATGTCCGAATTCCAACAAGAAAGCAGTGATAATTAGTGAAGGGGATATAATGTGGCCGAGCGAGTGTGTGTTTGTAGAAAGCGACTCAGGGCTAACCATACTAAATAACCCCAATTAAGCATTTAAAGATTTTTGTATATAGCCACTATACATAAATGGAGTTAATATCTACAAGGGTCTGAGTACAATTAACAGAGGCTATTGAGCAATGTTTGCACTTTACATATCAAAGAAGTACATGGAGTTTCTACGTAGAAGTGTAGTGTATATTATTTGTCTCTATGTTTCAGCATGTCAAGTTAGACTAGGGGCAGTCAGCCTGTTATCACATCTGAAGCATTAAAGAAAGAAAGCTTTTTAATTACTACACTGCAGAGTAAACATACATACATTGTTTTTGTATGTGAGTAAATACTTTTCTCCTTGTCAGCGTAATTGTAGATTGTAGCCAAGTTACTCAAGGTAGCTAACAAAGTACTAAGAAGAGGAGAAAGATAATGAAACATACTAAATATGTACAGGAGAGAGCTACATTCTAAATAGACAAGGAGCCGACTCACTCCTATCTCCCTCTCTATACATACATAAACTAATCTAGACACAGAGGTTCCTTGTGTGTGAAAATAGCTGTAGAGCAATATAGTTGTGTTGTGTGCGAAAGAAAAGCATTTGGATTTGAAAGAGTAACCTGAAAATGTTCAGTAAATTGAAGGGAGAAAGAGAGACTAGTCAAAGACTTGCTCAAAAATTGAACAAACTTTATTAAAAATTCAAACTATATCCCTAAGCAGCTTTGTCTTAAATATTCATTGCATTTACAGTTGAGTCTTTTTAATTTCAGATGTATATATTACAAAACTGCATGGATCTATGTAGTCATAGCCTTTCACTTAAACCTCTTTCCCTCCTCACTACAATACACACTCGGCTGAACAAGACATTTTAAGCAGGAGCGGCTACTTATTTAAAGTTTTTGTTTGTGTTAGTTACATGGATGTATGTACATAGTCTCGTCTGCCTGTCTCACATGAATCACATCCCATCACATCGGCCCACTTGACTCACACACACAACTCAAAACTGTTAACTTCACTCCACGTCCACCTGACTCCTAAACAAAGCTGTCTTTTTGATGAAATGAAGGACGCGACGGCCTTTCCGTCTTTGCCTTTTCTTTTCTATACAGAAAAGAGGCTGATATAATATTGGAGGTGAAAAGAAACTTTCCCTTCTACCATATCAACTTTGAAGTGATGGGGAGCAGAAAAGAGGTTAATTTTTAACTGGCTGTTAAAATGGCGAGCGATGCAGACAGACATGTATATTGAGCTTGATTGTACTACTCATAATGGGTCGGCTCGACCTGTCTTTTTGCACTTTAAACTGTCAAAGAACTCCGCCTTCTCTATGTAATCCATTATTATTAGACTTAATTTCTCCTCCAATTTTCAGCCTTTTCTCCCTTGATTCCTTTGAAAAGCCTCTAAATATTGACAACACAAACGTAAAACAAAAGAGAAAAAGGAATAGAATATTTAGAGATAGCCTCTTTTTCACTAGCCATTTTATTTACATGCACACACGCAGAAGAGCAACTATATCTATGTACTCAAGTCAATGCATATTCAAGGAAACGGTCATTTAACCTCTCTAACTACCATATTAAATTAGTTAGTTCGCTCGATGGAAAATATATAAGTTGATAATAGGAGTGTGGCCATCCTCAGACGCTCATTTAATTTTGATTGCCATTTTATCGTCACACGAACGATGTGTGTGTACATAGAGTTAATGTTGAAAAATTACTATTTTGCGCCCAAGCAAGAGCTAGACAAGGCCTACAGCTAAACTTCTAAACGAAAACTCAAACTCCACAATTATTTCTTTCTGCCATTCCTAAAGAACTCTATTAATAATATACTTAGTTACACATTTTAGGAAATCTACTTCGACTCAAATCAACAACTGTTATTAAATAAGTGTGCATGAGACTACCCTGTCACTTAACATATAATTAAATGAGCATTCCGCTCTTTTATATTGAATTACCCAACGGGCTCCTTAAGCTCCATAAGTATCAGCACGACTGTTTTTACTGTCAAGACAAGTCTCAAGTCACACAATAGAAAAACATTCATTTCCCAATAACAAAAGTATCCATTTGATTTTATTTTCTAATTGTATTTCTCTCTTTCTCATTCTCTCTGCAGAATAATAGTAGTCATTCCTGTTTACCTATTCTCTAGGATAACCAAATCGATGCGCCTATAATTACATTGCTATTGTTAGGATTAGTTTATTCTGATTTCTGGACAAACGCACATCACATCACACAACAGTTCAATAAATATCCTCATTCACATGCATGCTATCTCTCTACCTATACCTACCTACTAATTTCTAAAAGCATTCATGTTTTTGTTGATTAAAATAGAAAAGTCAGGTAGTAATGGTTGAAATAGAGGATGACCTGCCCACCAACGGGGTCGAACTAATTTCCCTTTTATCATTAAACAGGATTGCATGAGCTCTAACTAATTTCCAATCCGAATTTTACATTCAATTGACTCAACCAGACTTTTCCCTATAATATCTCTCCTGCAGTTCTCTACTCATTCTCCTCTCTGACTTCATTCAGTCACGCACACACAAGAATAGAAAAGAGAGAATCTAGCCACGAGAATGAATTGTACAATGCAGATACATATTCCATTAGGACAGGATAGCAACCTAATCAAAATAAAACTGTTTAGTGTTCGTGAGAGACTTTTTCTTCATCATCTTATCAATTGGATTCCATTTCTGCTTTTATAACAAGCAGACGTAATGCAGCCAGATTGCAGAACACACATCCAATACATTATACCGGATTCAGGGTCTTTTCTTTCCGCGCACATGTATTTATCTCGCTCGGTAGTTTGCATGGACTTTATTTTCCCTACCGC
>JAAAYG020049283.1:0-11547 GCA_009936455.2 Tomocerus minor
TAAGAATTACTATAAGTTATTTAATGTTCAATTACCAGTTAATTCCGTTACGTAGTAACGGGTAGCGAAGCCCTAGTTTGTAAATAAGCATGCAGTTAAGAAATATAAATTATGAAGTGTGTGTGAAGAATTTTGACAAAATAATGGTACAAAATGTAGTAAACAAAGTGTAGTGGTAGTTTATGAGAGTTAAAATGGTTTCATCAACTTGCTGTTTTTTGTGTTGGTGTTCATCCATTTACAGAGATAGGAAAATAAATTATTTCTGAAGAACGTGGCTATTACGGAAATACGTCTGCCTTGAAAATGTCATCTTCATTTTTAATTTGAAGCAATAAAACCTCAATCTGAAATAAAACAAAATAATTATTGTTTAATCTAATGGCATCTCACTATACAGTATACACATAGTAATACATAAAGCTCAACCAAGGTTTTGGTTTTAACCTTGTATGCTTCTATTGAATAATGAATTTTTCTAGCATCAGGTGTCAACACATTCCCATTAACAGCGAGCAGTCACTGCGGATTTTCTTAACCATAGCAGCAGTTATGAATGCTATGTCGGCTTATCGCAGCCGACATAGCATTCATAGTAACCGAAACACTTCACTGTAATTAAAAATTGCTAATTGTTAAAAGTTATTTATAAGCTAGGACGACGGATGTAGTAAATTCATAAGATTAACATTTTCATGTTTAACTACTTTGTAGCTACATGTGAAATGCAATTCAGTCAATAAGGGCACATGTAGTTTATTTCAAGTGTCAGTGAAAAAAATTAAGTAAATTGAAATAAATTGGTGCATACGTCAATACAATATTATATCCATCGAATGACATACATGAGTTGCAGTTTGCAACAATTAACGAAAATCAAGAAAAGGAAAAATAAAAACCGGATTTCGATAGTTTCATTAGCCAGCAGCTTAATATAAAAAAAATATCTTGTTTTGTTTCGTTTTCTCATCACTTATTCACAGAAAAAAAATCGTAAACTTTTCAAGTAATCATGTTTAAGCAACTACACCATAAAATTTTGAGTTTTTCCCTATTTCATTATTTAGGAAATAAGCACATGGCGACTTAACGGCTCCTACTGACTGGCCAAAAGTTTCTGCAAATATATAACTGAGATTAACTCGGGAAACTCCTTGGCTATTTTCTCACTTTCTCTTATCCTTATTAATCCTTAACGCCTACTACCATCCACCATGTTACTTGCATCATTTATTTAGCTTTCCTGTGCCTGGTCGTAATTTAATTCGGCAACTAGATTGATTTCGTTTGATTTCGTTTATTTATTGAAAGTCAAACAAATGCAATGAATTTATTTTGAAAACTGAAGTATTTCACCATTCAGGAAAATTAGAAACAAAATATTTCAACTGTTAAGGTACCGTCACATAGCGACGGAACCTATCCGCGCTGATACGCTACGCCGTCTCCGTTACGCTCTAGGCGTAAACACTCGCCAAGCAATGTATTTAGCAATCACACCAATTATTTAAAAGCAGATAGTTTACGGACCCAATTTGTGAGTGGACGTCAACGTAAGCGCACTAAATTCTCATCGTTTGGTCTGAATATGTAAACTGCGCACCTGAAAGCACCGCCAATTAATCAAAATAACTTGCAATATGCATTTTTATCAATTAAGTAAATGTGGGGTTGCCATGGTTAATGAGGATTACATAATATTTCCTTCCAAGAAGTCAGAGATCCCCGTAACCTTGTCAATTCCACCCTAAACGGTACTAAATGAAATATAATGAGTAGGAATGCGACGGAGAAAGGTGAAGTTGGTTCAACTTACAAAGGGAAGGAGACTGTCCCCTGTGGAGACTTTACACCATAATAGGTTGTCGGGTCTGAACAGGAGGAACGCGGATTTCCGCCGCGTAAAGTTTCCGCTTCCGCTGATGAACTTGCGCTTTTGGTCTGACTTATGTCAACTCTTTGAATCGGGCGTAGCCTATGAGTGCGTATCGGTTCCGTAGTTCGTCAGAAAGCACCTTTAATTTTCGGGAGTAAAAGCCAGAAATATTTTAATTTTATTTCATATTTCAAATTTTGGAGTATGGGAACTAACAGTCGGTTTCTTTTTACAGTTGTTTCGGTTTTCATAGGTCCATTCCAGGGAAACAACAGACGTACAATGATTAATTTTTCGGAGAAAGCTTGAGAAAGGGTTTCCATATTGAGAAGCAGCGTATCCTTTCACAGTTTTATATCAACACAAATACACAATCCACTAACCTGAAAAGTAATAGATTTGACAATCAAACAATTTCTCATATAAAACATCGTTCCTTTTATTATCTAGTTTATTTTCTATCCCAGCCAGTTCAAAACATTTTATACTGGATTTCGAAATCTTCCCCGCTACGCTCGACATATATTTAATTCAGAAACTATTATCGTACTTTTCAGACCACGGAACTGCTATGCTCCGATGATGTTTTATTTACATCTTATTGTAGATTTCAAAATTTTCCTAGTTACGCTCGGATATTTTGGTTGGGACATTTTATACTAAATTCAAAAACTTTCCTCCCTACATTCGGTGAAAAGTGATTTGGTTCAATCGTTTTATCCCAACGCGGTTATTTAATTGAACTTTAAAATGCTGCTTTGGAATGAAGTATCAGGAAAAATTTTTGGTTTGAAAAAGTTGCAAATGAAATTCTCCTCTCCCAAAAAGGTATCTTTTTAACAGCTGTATACCGCTCGGCCAGGTTGAACGGGGTGTAGTAGTACTTTGACTATTCCATTCCCTAGGATATCGTAATTATTTTAAACGTCATAATAGAATTTTATTAAATATGTTTAAAAGATTTTCCAGCTAAAACAAGTTTCAAAATTGTTAATTGGGTCCCGAAACGGCTATCAATCAATGAATAAATCAATGGGAACTTGGACTGTATCCAAATTCCAGTTGCTGTATATAGAAAAATTAAATTCCAAATTGTCGGTTGGTTAGCGATTTTGACTAATTAAAAAAGGTTGAAGTAATAAATAATGTTGCAAAACGTGTGACATATGAGTGGAACAGTGTAGTAAGTAATATTTGAATTTCCAAAATATTGAGGATGAAATGTTATCCAGGATGGTGATGCTCATAAATCATGGAAACAAAAATTCTTCTGAATATAGAAACCCTTTCATATCCATTAACTATATTATTACTGCACTAGTAATCGTGCTAAGTGGAGTCTCACATAGTATTAATACATATACAATTGTCTTTAAAAAATATTATACTCACAAATATTATATAATTTGACTTTAAATGCGATTAACGTTTACCATTGTGTTTTCTACTGGAAACTGAAAAAACTTTTGCAAGTTTACAAGAACTGAAACAGAATGTATAATGTATAAATGAACACGGCAACTTTAGAAGTTTACATTTACTAATCTTTTGCCGCATAAACTTTCAAATGAGGTTCTACGTGACTGTAGAGACGGGAGAATCACTTCATGAATCCCTGCTTTTAGTTCCAAACACAATCTAATTGTACAAAACCCATTGTAAAACACGTGTGCAACAAAGTTGCGGACGTATTATCGCTTAATGAGGGGTGTACCTTAGTTACCCTTTTTGTATGCAAACTTTATTGTTACCTCGAAAACAGTCCAAATTTTAACCAATGACCACCTTTTGAGATATTTTTGTATTGGTGCCCCATCCCCAATATAAAAGGGGAATATGTTGTTTTTGAAAATTTTAGCACCCCTTTCCTACAGGATAGGGCTCGATTTTTCCAACCTAATGCATTTATTGTCTGTGTTACCGTTACCCTAAGAAAGATAGGCTGCATATTTTTAATACATTTTTCGAGGAAAAGTTCTACATTTTTAAGTATGAACCCACCGCCGAAATTCCATAACATTTAAACCTACTTTTCAGTTAGCAGAAAGCATGCAAAAATAGCTTCATTGCTTTCATTGCCATTTTATGTTTTCATGGAAAAGCGATTCATCATAGAATATATATACATAGAGAATATATATAGAGATTATATATTCATCATATACAGTGGAAACTTATGATATGGGAAATCAGGGAAGCGTGCAAATTCTGTCCCTTATAATGGTTTTTCTAAGGGATTCCCTTCTGGTACAGCAGAAGGGATTCCCTGACACAGCATAAGGGTAACATGCAGGAGTCCTTCTTATACAGCATACGGTATTCTCTGGTACCGAATAAGAATACTATAAACCCCTTGTTAATAGGTCAGATTTTTGGTGGTCTGCATCCTGGGAACTTTCTTCTTTAAAGAACATCCCTACCTCTTAAAACAGAAGGGGGTACCCCACTCAGTTATTGGCACTTAATTAAAAAAATTATCTTTTTCATTGTATAATTAAACTAAGAATTAATGGAGACTTTTTGCATGCAGCTCGCACTCAGAAACCCCCTTTCAGGTAAGTTCAGATGATGTAGGGGCAGATCCCAGCAAAAACGAAGAAAATTTAATAAAACGAAACTTCAAATGTAATATCGGGAATGAAAAAAGGATTTTTTTTAAAGTAAAAAGAGATACTTAAGTATGCAGCTGAATTAATTCCGTTTTTTCGAGGTTTTCGGTGCATATCTCTGAAATCACTGAATTTGCATACCAAATATTTCATTTTCAAAATCAGCAATCCGAACTTATCCATAGAAAGTGCAAGTGATGCGGTGTCTGAGTGCGAGCTATATCTCTTGTAAGGGACTATTGAATGAGTTAGATTATCAGTAGGTAATCACTTTGTTGTTGGTAGGATATATTTTTTCAGATATACTAGCTGGAATAAACCGATACACCACCGCGATAATGAAATACGCTTCTGCAGCATAATGCATCCAAAGGCTTTGACTATATAAACCAATAAACCAACAAATATACCAATAAACTAATTACTTAAATTCAGACTAATTCTGTATCGCATTGTTACTTCAATAGGAATTGACATTCGGGGGACGATTTCCATGATTTTATTTTTACTTTCCAATGTAAGGCGATTTAAATCCCTGTTGGTTTGTAAAACCTTGTTTGTAACGTTTGGTTACCTTTCAATAGTACATATTAGCTATGCAAAGACGTACTTAAGAGTATCTTCTCTAGATTTGTCCAAGAAAAGGACAAACTGTTTGAAAGAAGACAAATTTTGGCAATGCTTTTTTGCACTTTGAGCGAAATATGTTATTAATCGGTCATTTCTAACTTATATTGGCATAATTTTTATTCGGTGTAAAATTTGAGCCCCTTCCTAATCCCCTACTCACATTTCTGTATACGTGACTGAGCTATGCTAACGGGGTAAAATGCTAAATGGCCTTGTTTGAATGGAAAGTTGCTAATTTTAATACCTACACTAGTTTCTTCAGAACCTCCTTCAGAATTTTAATATATTTTAGTTGGTTAATAATATGAATGAGGACCCCAATATATTAATATGAATGGAGGACTTTGAAAAACTCATGAAATGACAAAGGAGCAAAGTTGTTGGGAGGAGATGGATGTGAATACATATATCATATAAGTAGTCACTAATATCCAACACTCTTAAGTAGGGGTTGTGGCCTTGAAAAATCCTGATTTAATCAAAACGACTTATAATAGAGCAATGAGATGCACATTATTTAAATTGTTTATTTTTCTAGGACACCTTCATCAACATTTCCCAAATTATAACTACATAGAAAAAATTGTGATTTGGAGTGGGGATAATATATTGGAAAAATGTATTTCGAATTTACAGGTCCACTTACAAGAAGATAGTTGGGAGCTACAGCTCAAGGTGCCCCCGAGTTTTTTCTCTACTCTTTTTTGATATTTTTTGCAACTCTACGTTTTCTCAAAATGTCGGAATTAGAATTTTGGGATTTAAAAAACCTGCGACGACACAGTGGCAGGAAGTAATATGGAACGTGCATGGACAATGGCTATACGCATTCAACTCCACTCTTTTTTAGTGTGTGTGCGGAGTGTGTTTACGTTATTCGTACTTACATCAATATTTTAAAACTTTATGGCACATAACACTCAACCATCTCAAAGTCCCCACTACTCCTTAATAATGATTTCTTTCCATGGAATCTCTCTCTTACTCGCTGAAGAGCCAAGAAGGCTATGTACCTTTATACTATAATATACCATTCAATACTTTATCCGTGTCATCAATAAAGGTAGTAGGAGCAGCCTAGTTACATTTTCCAGATCTGGAAGCCGACGAAAATTCTTCTGTGGCGGACTGACACTAGTGTGGCATATTCCCAAGATTACAAGACTGTTTTCTAAGAATATCAATGAAAAAACCTGTACCATAACAACTAATCCATTAAAATTTGATAATCTCCGAAATAAAACATGAACACGGAAAATAATTTCTATATTTTTGTTATGGTAACTGCAGATATGAAAATCACGGAAGGATGTTAAACAAAACTTTAAGAACTGACACATCCCCCTACTAAAAATCAGTGATAGCATTAAAATACGAGGATTGTCATGTCATGACTAGAAATGTCATTTATGTCTGAAATGTCTCACGTGTTATAGCATTTAAATCCGGTATACTATAAGAGGTGTCAAGCGCACACTTGTTAAAAAGTGGTTCGCGAACCACAGCCGGTTCGGTTCGATTGGAATTCATAAACGGCTCGGTTCGCGACAGCTTTTTGGGGTCAATGGTGCGGTTCGGTTCTTTATAAGAAGAGTGGTCAGGCGGGGCGAAGCAGTTTTGTAATTATCTGCTATATATGTTTTTGCATTCAAATCAATGTCTCAGGATAAAAGAGGGGTAAAAACTACAACAGGAGACATTTGGGTCCCTTGCCCCTGCAATATGACATACGTTTTATCAATTTTTAGGCTAAAAGCTAAAAAGTTTTCGCGTTACGCTTGAATTGGAGCATTTAAAAATATCGTAATAAATGTGTTTGGCTTTGATCCCCTCCACAACCCCCCCCCTTCCGAACCTGAGTTCTAAATACGGCCTTGTGAGTATGCATTTGCTGCCTATGACACATTTCCTAAGCAATTAAAAAAGTATTATACAAAGGCGGCATAAAGTTTTCCCTTGGTGTCGGAATGCATTCAATGACTTCAATATCAGTTATGTAATATTCATATAAATTCATATTGTGGTTTCCATTTACATAATATTATTATCGTTATCTTATCGGATTGCCTATTGTTTGTGGTTGTAAGACGATTCCACTGCAGGCAGGTGCTTGAGCGTATGCATTGGAAAGAGAACACCAAACATGGGACTATCTGTGAGTACGATGAATGGATAAAGTACGACGTTTAAAGTATTGTCAAGTGAAGTTGCTGTGCTGCTGGACTCAGGGACTGGGTTTCACAACTTTCATGTATGATATTTTTGTATAGAGAGTGGCGTTGCCAGATATCGTTCTTTCGATTGATTTAGGGCGGCACTCCCACTTCCAGCAAACCTGAGGATGGGTATTATGAGAGGACAGCTGCAAATGAAAGGAGCAGAAATTGGAGCTGCCAACAATGCTCTCAGGTTCCTCCTTGACAGAAGTGGAGGCCACGCCTTCTGTGCTACGTGAAGATGAGCAGGAGCGTAACGTAACCTCGCAGGTTTGGGAGCACAGGGCAGATGAACGAAGGAGCTGGTGGAATTGCGAGTGAAATTGGGTTGGGCACTTACATTAATACCAAGAATAGGATTTGTGAGTTGGTGAGGTGCCGTGTGTAAAAGAATGGACTAACAGGGCTCTAAAACGAAGAGTAGAATTCTGGAAGAGCAATGTCAGAGTGTAGTCTAGTAGGTGTATTATATTCGCCCGTAGTGTCTATATCTGGAATAGTTTCCTTCTGGTGGTGAATTGAATCAGAGCAGTCCAAAGTCGCAGAGGAGAAGTCGTAGTGAGTCAAGTCAAGTAAGTGAGAAGAAGAACAAGTCGAGTCAAGAAGGAAAATATCTCGTCGTCATATGTGTTGAGTGGCAGTGTCAGTGCTTGTGATTTTACTGTCTCTCAGCTACTCCCCATACAGGTTCAGGTCAACTGGACTTCAGCAAAATAAGTTCAAAACAAATTGGTCAATACTTAATTTCATTCACCTTTAAAATCCTCATCTTCAACGATGGCTGACACTGAAAATCCCGTGTACGGACCCTTCTTCGGAGTAATGGGGGCTGCAACTGCTATGATATTCAGCGGTGAGTCACTATTTATTTATTTCCCAGTCACACCTGATCCAACAACAATAATATCGAGAATGACCTGTTGTTCCTCGTCCTTTGCACCCATGTCCCTGCTAGTCATCTCATCATGACTAATGAATAATTAATAATAATGAATTGTTAGCACTGGGAGCTGCGTACGGAACTGCTAAGTCAGGAACGGGAATTGCTGCTATGTCAGTGATGAGACCCGAACTCATAATGAAAAGTATCATTCCAGTCGTCATGGCGGGTATCATAGCCATTTACGGCTTGGTCGTGGCTGTTCTGATAGCTGGTCAGCTCACAGAACCTTCCAAGGGATACACACCATTCAAGTAAATGAAATTCTAATTGCCTTATGTTCCTCGTCATTTTAGTGCCCATTTTAGTAGTCATTTTAATGGAGAGTCTCATCGCCATCCATCTGCTCAAGGAAAAGCTGGGTTTATTGTTGCGTGAGGTGGGCGGGTTGAGACTCACGATCCATAGGATGTGATGTCACCTGTTTCCTAATTGTCATTGAAAAGCACTTAACAGCTAACGGTGTCTTTGGTTTTAGGGGGTTCTTACATCTTGGTGCTGGCCTGGCTGTAGGACTCAGTGGATTGGCAGCTGGATTTGCCATTGGGATTGTTGGGGATGCTGGAGTGCGAGGAACTGCCCAGCAGCCGCGCCTTTTCGTCGGCATGATTTTGATTCTGATCTTCGCAGAAGTCTTGGGTCTGTATGGTCTTATCGTTGCTATCTACTTGTACACCAAGCAGAACTAAACATTCCAATATCGTGACTATTATTCAATTGATTTGTTTATCTTGTAATTAATTAAAGTCAATGTAATGTGTGTTGAGTAGTTAATAGTGAATCAATCTAGTGATAGCTGAGAGAAAATGATTTCCTTATTTAAGGAAAATACTGTAAAAGTGTTTCAGTGAATGTTCCCATATATGTTCCTTAATAAAGAAATCACACGATATAATATATGACTAGTTTAGGGCAAATGTCTCCCAACCCTAATAACATTACCAAACATATGTCAGCTAAAAATTGTTTCCATTTTATTATCATATATATGTATAAGTGGAAAGTGTACTTCATTTAGATTTGTTCGAATAAAACGGACCATTTATTTGCACACCTTATGGCAAGTGGTTAATATGTCCTCACTGAATGCTAATAACAATAGCTCTAGTCTACCAATACATTGTATACTGTGCCAGGGAACAAAAACACTGGGGCGGGTCTGACCTTTTCATCCCATCAGTAACACACTCTCTCTCTCTGTCCCTCATTTGTGCCCATGTACTTACTTACTGCAGACCTCAAAGTATATATTATGTTTGCATCTTGGAGTTTTGTCGGTTGTTACAGTGCCTTGCTACTACTTGTCACCTCACTTTGTCACTCACTCAGCATTCACTAAAACCCATTGTACCCACCCATACATACCTACATTGTACTACTCTGATTTTCGACTATCATCTTAACTTACTACTATTCTAATCATTACTTACATCTGTACTTTACTCCTCAAATCATATATTTATTATAATTGATATTATTATGTACAAAAATATTTATGGATCAAATGCCGAATCGTAACAGTAAAGAAATATTACAATAAAAAGAGCCAAATGATATCCTAGAAGGGTTCTCTTTTAATAAAACCCACAAACCAAAGCATGAACAGCACCCTGGTATGCTAATGTGCTGTATTTGTGTTAAGCATCTAGGTAAGCAACAAAGATTTTTCATTTACATAGTTATTTATGAGTTATGAATGACTTATGAATAGCTTTGTTCATTATGAAAAGATAAAATAGCATTATAATGTATACAGCGGAGTGCAGACACATCATACGCATGTCATACCATACACATCTTAGTCTAGATATTATAATTATAGCAAATGAGAAAGGTGGTCTAATTAAGCCCCACATCTGTTATGCGATCTATAGTCTGCATGTAAACGTAAACCCCATTTAATACCAAAATTACCATTCAGTAGAAACCATTGCTTTTAAAAATAATTCGTAAAAATTCTCATGGTCATCTTTTACTTCAAGCATAATATATTGTATATAGTATGAGGTAGTAAAGTCACTGTGAGATAATTGGCTATCAAGCTGGATCTTAAATGATTCGTTGTCAATGACCTGTTGTCTCTGTTATTTTTGATACATTTAAGATCATGGAGAGTATTGTGATTTTAATTGATTTTTATATTCAAATTCAATTCAAGTTATGTCAACTAGGCGCTGTAATTTTTGATTTATTAGGAAAAACACTTGTATGGGACGATGTTTTCAAGGACTTCAATTGTTTTCATGATTGTTTAATGGTGGTGGTTTATGCATGTGGGTGTGGGGATGTAAGCATCAAAACCCGCATAGTTTTTCCTTTTTCATTCGTTACCAAAGGCTAATTTATAACTGATGTCAACTAAATAATGTCCCAATTACGCGTACAGGATTCGGGATATTTTAACTTGACTGTTGGGTGTTTGCTACTTGGTTGATTTTTGTTGTTTCAGCTGAAAGCTATCAAGCTAATAACAACTGACTGAACTCCGTTTCGTGGTTTGGTCTTGGTCGACTACCAATAGTGCACTACTATAAGATGCTATGCCAGTATAAATGTTATTACAGTAGTAGTAGTGCAGTGCAGTGTCATGTGATGGTGTGGTACATATCCTGTGCCGTGTATAATAATGATATCTATCTGTCTGTGCAATGTGCAATGCTGTAATAAAGCCATAAGGGATGATCCATTGAAGACGTCTGTAATTTTTGGCCCTTTTTGGACCCCCTCCCCCTATTGTCGTCTGCACGCGTCTGTTTTTATACTCCCTCCTCCCTAAAGACGTCGCAAAAAACAGTTGAAACTTAATTTATTCCAAACTAGGAATTTTTGAAATTGCTATTTTATGCATATTTTCGCATTCATTGAACAGTAGTTATATCATCTTCAAAAGGAGAGCTTTGCCAAATAGTAAAATTCTCTATAAAAGTCAGAATCCAAGTTTTCGTTTAAAGCTACGGGAAATATTTTTGACAATTAATTGTTTATATTTTTTAATCAAATGCTTTATTATTGTTACCGAGTTATTTTTTCTGGATAGGCGTCTTTCCAATTTTTAAGGAGATTTTGGAATTTTTTTTCACCGACCAACAAGAAAGTTTATCAATTGTGCGTATTTTGTTCACACTTGCGCGACAAGAATTTACACTTTTCCCGAAAGGATTCTATCTGTCGCATGTCGCGTTGAATCTAATTTCTAATGCTTAAGGAGGGGTTTACACGATTGCCATCCCATTTTCAAGGAAAACGGCTTAATGTAGAGCAATGAAATAAAAAATT
>JAAAYG020049294.1:0-11547 GCA_009936455.2 Tomocerus minor
CAATCAGTCAAAAATGGTGACAAATATCAAGCACACTTCTATGAATATAGTGTTCCGTCATATTTTGGTATGATGGTCAATAGTTGGTTACCTGAATAATCCACTAAATACTATTAAAATGAATGAACTAATTTCCTGAAAAAAGAGGCGACCTGAATCTTATTCTTAAAAATACTGAAATTATTCAATAAAACACTTTTTACAAAACTTAATTTCAGTAATTTATAGTTGGGCAAATTAAAACTAAAAAGTTAAATGCTTGACGTGGCCAAACATTTCCAATTTAATAAGCATATATCACCAGATACCAATTTTTTGTTTCTGTATAGATGGTAAGACAAATAAAATATATTAATGTAGTTGTATGTCAATATAAGTATAACTCTAAAACACAGATGAAAATCCCCAAAAAAATATTCTAGGGACGAAATACTAACAACAAAGCATGGTAGTTAGGTTATGATTGGATTTAATTTATTGTATAAAAAATCTCACATGAAAATACTTGCCATTCTAAAAAAGTGTATACAAAATTGGAATAAATGTAAAAACTGCGAAATACACGTGCAAATGGTTCCCAGAATTAAAAGTGACAATATCGGCTATTTCTGCGGAAATTGTGTACTTGGAAACATTCTGAACACCATAAACAGAAATATAAACACTTTCCTCAATAGCATCGCTGGACTTATCTTTTTTATCAGCTAATGATCGCTTGTTCCTTTCGGAGTGCTTTTTCTTTAAAAGCATTTGTCCGCTGATTTTTCCATCGTTGAAAGCTTCATTTGGTGTGGCAACAGTGTATGAATAATAGGCTTCAACTTTTCCGTTCATATTGTCAATTGTAACAATAATTCCTTCAGTGGGCATTTCATATGCATAATTTTGGCTTTCTCCTTTGTACACAACTTCTTCGACGGTGAAGTTAAAAGGCGGTTCTTTTGGCACTTCTTGAACAGCTTTCGTGAGCAGACATGTTTTTTCATCTAAGCTTTTAAACGATTCCGTTTCAAAAGATCTTTGGCCTGTTCCTAACCCTCCTCCTGCAATGTAGTTCAGCTCGGTATGATTAATTTTTTTCCCAATGCCAACAGAAAACAAAGTAATGCCCTTTCCTTTCGCTTCGTCAGCCGATAGTTTCGTTCGCTCTGGAAAACTAGAAAGTCCGTCGGTATAAACCACAATTATTTTAGGAGGATTTAGAAAAACTGTGCTACTGGAATTATTATTGCGATTTAAAATGTCAGAAGCCAAATCGATACCAAGGTTTGTCATTGTACCAGCTCCAGGATACTCGGCTTTCATGATGGATTCCTTAAGAGTCTCTTTTGTTGAAAATGTTGACAAAGAAAATATTTCAGTGGCCAATGAACTGTAAACAACGAATCCTATTCGAGATTTCTCCAGAGATAATTTGCTGGCCATGTTTCCAATTGTAGCCTTGGCCGATTTGAAATCTATCCAACCAACACTCCCAGATCCATCCAGCACAAATACAATGTCCATTTTATTTACGCCATTTTGACACCGGATTTTCTGCAATTCTTTAGAATCTTTCAAATATTTTTCAGCACTCCGTTTTCTGCTTGTACCGTTTGGGTTGTACAATTTTTCGTAATATTTTCCTTGGTCTGCCAATAATTCAGGAATTTCAATAGTTGGTTCTTGCTTCAATAAAAACAATCTTGCGGCTATTCCGCTGTAAAATGCTTTCTTCAGGTCTTCGTAAACAACAGTGTCCCAATTGATATCGAATTTTTCAATCATTTCTGCTTTCTTTTTCCATATGTCGCTGTTTTCATCCTTTGTATCCTTTTTTATGATTTCAAAAACACTTTTGTCAATTTGCCAAATCCCTCCATCGTAATTTCCTCTGTAAGTGTCGGCATCTGTTCCATATCGAGATTCAGTCCAAGCAATTCTGTCCAGCATCTCGTGATCGGGAGAGAATATATTTGACAGTTTTATCTTCATTAGCACCGCGTCCACGACTGCTTTTCCGGATGACCCTTCCTCGATTGTTTCATCGGTTCCGACAATTTTTGATGTCAATTTTGCCCCATAAACTTCAAAAGTCCACAACGCCAGCCCCAAAATAATAAATGTTTGGATTTTCATGTTCGTAAAAAGATGCAAATAAAAAGTAAATGTAAAATCAATGAATACTATTAACTTTACAGAGATTAACGAAATGTATTGAAACACAGTAATATAAGACTCTGATGATCAGGTTATAAGTGACAAAATAAATGATAATTATTAATTGTGAATTAGAATTTATTTACTAGGTACTCTTAAGTATTAAATATTTAAAACATACTTCGTAGTAAATACAATTGTTTAATGCAGATAGAATAAATGTTATTGTATTGGTGCATTATTCTCTTCGTATCGAAACGGATGCGAACGATGACGCAGGATGGTCAGGACTTGATAAAAGCTATTAATTTTGGTTTTCAATGCGCATAAGTAGGTCAAGCATCACTATACCGTCATAACAGCCATCCAGAACCAGAAAAATATGACAATTATCGCAAGTAAGTTCACCCTGTCGGTTAACTATTCCATCAAAGCTGTTATCTAAAACATGCATAAAATGGCTAGACTATTGTGAATCACAATTATTTACCTAGTTCTATTTGGTTATCAGATACCTGAAAAATGACTTTTTTGGATAGAAGATGGAGAAAAAATTTGCTTAAAGGTGAATTAAATCAAAGATAATTTTAATGGAAAATGGGAATTTTATGAGGGCTGATCTTCCAATTTGATGTACAAGGATAACTTTCTGTTTAAAAAAATACAAAACTGCTATGCACACATGCAGTGTTAAAAATTATTGCTGTCCACTTAATATCGTCGTGTTGGAAGTGTGTTGTAAACCTAATTAACAATAAAAATAACCTAGTCCAGATGTCAAATTAAAGTATTGTCGTTAGTAATTGCAGCACGCATAACAAATTATGCTTTTAAAGTTTATTCATGCTTGTGTACCAGTAAGCGAAAGACAATGCGATAAGACAATTGCGGAATTTTCGTATCTGTAATACAACGTAATAAATATAAAGTAGATATATATCCTAATTTCCATTGAAGGTTTGGAGACCTGAAATATTAGCACAAAAGTTTTGGCAAGTAGCAGCTAGAGATTGTTTGTTAATGTTGGGCTCTTCGTACATTCCAAAAATACGAAACTGAATCAAAACCGCAGTGTAAGTTATAAGTGCTCCTGTGATCTGCATTTTTTACAAGGAAAAACTGCATGTTAAAAAAATGTGAAATTTGATTCAAGATATATGGTCTAGATTGCTAGGTCGATTTACAAAATTCCACTTACACCTAGAAGAAGACTGTAAGTCATAGTAAAAATCCCACATCCTTTAACTGCTAGTTGATGCGTCTGCAAGTCAATGGAAAATGTCGTATATTTCTTTAAAGAAATTCTCTCTGAATATTTTTCAGTGGCAATCCAGCTGTAAAAATCCCGAGCCTACAAAATATTTTCAAATATGTAGAGAGAATTCATGAGTCCATGAATTTAAAAGTCTATGTTTTTAGGCAAATTTTACCCTTTTGTCGATATCAGCACCTAAAATCAGAAAGATGTAATATTCCAAATAAAAGAAAGTTGCAGTATACACAAACTTTTCTCTCACACTTATATCCAACAAAAGTAGTCCAGAAAAAATTGAATAGAGTGGCATGGACAGAGCCACGTTACACACAATTATTATCCCTGCAGCAGCGTTGGTCTCGTTCATTAGACATCTTAATTGTTCATAGTAAACCAGAACCTAACAGAAAGTAATTTTTACGCTATCTAATAAAATTTTATGGAGATAATAATTTTGATATAGATAATAATTCAGGTAGGTAAATAATAATAAAAAATTGGGGTAAATTTAGTGTTGTTGAAAATAAAACTGGTAAAATTGGAAAAATTTAGTATCGGATACTTTACCCTTTTAAATTTGAATTTTAAATCCCTATTATTCTTCTTTTTATCAAGGGCTGAATAGAATTTGTGAAAGTCCATTGCAATGTTCCAATGGCAGAGGATGAGTAGTAGAGGGAGGGACGCAATAAAGTGGCAAAGCAAGGTAGTGGGTATTAGCAGAAATAAATGAAATGTAGTCAAAAGTATTTCCCCACATTCAAATGTTAGATCTTCAGCTTTTACACTTTCTCGAAATAGATATATTCTTTTTGCGTCAGTAGCGAGTCTTTCGTAGAAAATTTCCCATGAGTTATTTTGTCTGCTATACGTTTCGACTTCTATGAATCCGGGAGTGTCAAATATAGACTCGTACAGGATTTCCGCAGCATTTTTTCCCATAAGTAAAACAGCCGGGATTTTAATCTGCCACATTTAGAAATCATTAACTAATAATATTTTAGCTTGTTAAATTAGCGAAAAAGTCTTACAAAAGTCTCGTAGTATTTATTTCTGTTGAAACCAAAGTCAAATCTTTGCAGAAGGTTAAACATGGCTACAAAATGTTTTTTCCGTAAGTGTAATGTTGTCAGTAGCCCAATAGAATATAGAAAGCAGAAAAACGTATGAATAGACATCATTGTGGGCCAAAGATCATTTCCAACATTCTTCAAAGGATTGCCACAAAATAAAAATAAATATTCCAATGCAACCATCCCATAGACAATTCTGCTCCATATCTAAAATAATGTTTATTTTTTAGTCTTAGCTAAAACACTTATGCTATAATTAAAAGTAAATATTCCTGATGTAAGAAATGGGAGAAAATTATTTAATCTGTGGGATAGGAAATCGAAACAATAAGCCAATTTTATAGTTTGAATCAAGTACAGAGTAAATATTTCTCCAATATTTCTTCCGACATTCTCATTTTCTCAATAATACTCCTATTTTTCCCATGAGAAGGCCTGGTAGATTTACCGTACTGGTACCGATTCCCAGACGGCTTTTGTGTAATTAAGAGTTTTTTTACACAATTTTTCGTCTGCATTAATTATATTGAAACGTTGTATTTACTATTTTCATAAATTGTTAAATACTAGATGATTTTAGCTACAAACTAATTATCGAGGTTATTAATAGCTATGTAGTGTTGTAAATAGAAATTAAAAATATCGTATAACTTTTATTGTCTCACTTGCTGATATCGATTTGTGTGAACTTCATACTCGTTTGTGGTCCATCCATTGCTATTTTGCTTTTGCTTCAATTTGAAAGGAGAAAATCCAATGTAGTAACTTATATCAAAATAAATCTTTAAGTAATGAATATAATAATTCCTATCTGTAGTAGCAAAACTATGTGCTTCATTGTTGGATTTATTGATAGGGACTAATTCAATTGAACTTTCAACACTATTTGCATTTTTGCTTTTGCTCATTTTTGTGTTTTTAAAAATGCTATTTATGTGCAACAAAATTGCATTAAATTTAATTTTTTTTTGTGAAAAATATAACCTTCTACAATTACGATGAAATGATATATTTTGGTAGTGAATATTGGCCGAGAGATTCCTGCCCACAGGCGGTGAGAAATAAAACTGATAAACTGGGACTATTATTTTCCAAAATGGCTACCAGCTTTAGTTAATAAAATGGAAAATTAGATTACCTATAACTAGAATGTTATAAGAGAATTGCTTATGAAGATAAAATCCATTGACTCTAGCTTGACACGAAAATTGACAGATTTGCAATTTTTTACACCCAGAAAACAAATAAGTGTAGCATATGGTCATAATCCTCGGAAATAATGTGCTTAAATTATTGTTTACATGAGATCCCAATTAGTCGATACTAATCAATTAATATATCAATTTAATCACGGCGTAACTATATAGATTCATATTAAACAAGTAGCACTTATCCTACCTAATGGCAAATGCCTTTTACACGTACCAATGCGAAATTGTGATTGTGTTATCACAAGATTTTATATTTAGTAGAATACCTTACTATAGCCCAATGTAATATTTCCATAAAGAACTCATTGATTGGTATACACAGTGCAGGATTGAATTCCATTTTCCTTTATCTAATTATTAACGGAAGGATAGGGAACAGCACATAAACTAGCAACCATTTGTTATTTAGAATTAATGTCAATAGCAAGTTTCAGGTCATATTTTAGAAACCTAATATGTTAAATAATTGCTTCGAAATTAGTTTCACTATTGCACTTTTTATTGGCATCAATTTCATTAATTTTCACTTCGCAGCTTCTAAAAATGTTAGAATACCCAAATATTCTAATAAGTTTAGGTTTAGTTCAGATTTAAATGAAACTGAAATCACTACATACATTAGACATGGGTGTTACAATGTTTTATAGGTATAGAAATAAGTTTTATAAGAACACGAAAAGGTACTTAGCCCTGCTGAACCCTTCAAGTGTACTTCATGACCAGATGCAATGCAAGTGCAACTGCATTGTGTAATGTGCAAGTTCTATAAAAAGTTAAGAAAGGTCAGGATTTTTGTCTCTGTTTTCACACTTTAGGGGTAGAGTATTTTAAGAAATATTTGTCATTTTATTCTTTCTAATTATACATTGTGATCCCCTTTTTATTTATAATCAAGAATCTGTTTTGTGAAGACTGTACTTTTGTAAAACCCTTTAATACCCTCTACACTGAAAATAAACTAGACATTCATTCGCTTGCCGCTTGTTTTACTCTCAATACAGTACACTCTCATTGTTACACTCTCAATTTAGTTAGAGCACTCACTTTCTGTACTCTAAATGCAAGTCTCCATTCTACTCACTCAAATTCAATCGCAATCTCTAAAATGTAACTAAAGTTTGCAACACGCATATTCTACCCACTACACCAGTATTCTAAAGAAAATTATTCATCAATGTAAGTAATGTAATTACATATTTCTGAATTATTGAAATAAATTCGAATATAATGTTAGACTGAACTGTTGTAATAACAAGCAAAATAAAGCAACTGTAGTGGTTGGAATAAGAAGCAAAATCTACGTGTAAGTTGTAATGGCGAGAAAGATTTTGTATTAAAATTATTTACTATGTACTTATGTTACAACACGCAACTTAGCATGTAAGTTGTAACAATGGGATAGTCGGTGTTTTTGTGTTTCCCCACGGGGGTATCACTGCTGACCCGGAGAACAGGAACGACTCTCAGGTGTCTGCCTCTGCACAAAACACGAAAGTAGAAAGTATAAAATTAAATCCAGCAATGAAAAAAGCTGCATATGAACTTGTGGGGACAAAACCTGATTTAATTATCTTTGCAACTCCACATGGACTGAAACTACAGAATCATTTTCTATCAGTTGGAGGTGCTCATGTAAATTGAAAAGCAACTTTTTTACTACACAATTAATCACTCAAACAATATTTGATGATCACCAGTAACAAGGATAACTTTCTGGTTAAAAAAATACAAAACTGCTATGCACAGTGTTAAAATTTATTGCTGTCAATTGCTCTATATCATCAGGTTGGAAGTGTGTTGTAAACGAAATTAACAATAAAAGTAACCTAGTCCAGATTCTCCAGATGTCCAATTAAAGTATTGTCGTTAGTAATTGTAGAAGGCATAACAAATTTTCCTCTCAAAGTTTATTCATGTTTGTGTACCAGTAAGTGAAAGAAAATGCGAAAAGACAATTGCGGAATTTTTGTATCTGTAATACAACATAATAAACATAAAATAGCTAGGTATCCTAATTTCCGTTGAAGGTTTCGAGATCTGAAATATTAGCACAAAAGTTTTGACAAGTAGCAGCTAGGGATTGTTTGTTAATGTTTGGGTCTTCGTACATTCCAAAAATACGAAACTGAATCAAAACCGCAGTGTAAGTTATAAGTACTCCTGTGATCTGCAATTTTTACAAGGAAACACGGATGTAAAATAAATGTGACATTTGATTCAAGATATATGGTCTAGATTGCTAGGTCGATTTACAAAAATCAACTTACACCTAGAAGAAGACTGTAAGTCATAGTAAAAATCCCACATCCTTTAACTGCTAGTTGATGAGTCTGCAAATCAATGGAAAATGTCGTATATTTCTTAAAAGAAATTCTCTCCGAGTATTTTTCAGTGGCAATCCAGCTGTAAAAATCCCGAGCCTAGAAAATATTATCAAATATGTAGAAAGAATGATTATTTTGATTATGAGTCCATGTATTTAAAAGTATGCTTTTAACGATATTTTTACCTTTTTGTCGATATCAGCTCCGAAAATCAGTATGATGTAATATTCCAAATAAAAGAAAATTGCCGTATACACAAACTTTTCTCTCACTCTGTAATCCAACAAAAGGAGTCCGGAAAAAATTGAATAGAGTGGCATGGACAGAGCAACGTTACACACAATTATTATCCCTGCAGCAGCGTTGGTCTCGTTCATTAGACATCTTAATTGTTCATAGTAAACCAGAACCTGTCAGAAAGTAATTTTTACGCTATCTAATATTTTATGCAGATACTAATACTATTGTTATAGATAATAATCCAGGTAGGTAAATAATAATAAAAAAATGATGTAAATTTAGTGTTATTGGAAATAAAACTGGTAAAATTGGCAAAATTTAGTGTCGGATACCTTACCCTTTTAAATTTGAATTTTAAATCCCCATTATTCTTCATTTTATCAATGGCTGAATAGAATTTGTGAAAGTCCATTGCAACGTGCCAATGGCAGAGGATGAGTAGTAGAGGGAGGGACACAATAAAGTGGCAAAGCAAAGTAGTGGGTATTAGCAGAAATAAGTGAAATGCAGTCAAAAGTATTTCCCCAGTTTCAAATGTTAGATCTTCAGCTTTTACACTTTCTCGAAATAGACATATTCTTTTTGCGTCAGTAGCGAGTCTTTCATATAAAACTTCCCATGAGTTATTTTGAAGTCTGCTATATGGTTCGACTTCCGTGAATCCTGGAGTTTCAAATATAGACTCAAGCAGGATTTCCGCAGCATTTTTTCCCAGAAGTAAAACAGCCGGGATTTTAATCTAGATTATGATCAGCAGCCCCATTTAAAAATCATTTCACTAATAATATTTAGCTTGTATAAATTAGTGAAAAAAGTCTTACAAAAGTCTCGTAGTATTTATTTCTGTTGAAACCAAAGTCAAATCTTTGCAGAAGGTTAAACATGACTACAAAATGCTTTTTTCGAAAATGTAATGTTGTCAGTAGCCCAACAGAATATAGAAAGCAGAAAAAGGTATGCAGGAACTTCATTGTGGGCATAAGTTCATTGCCAACATTCTTCGAAGGATTGCCACAAAATAAAAATAAATATTCCAATGCAACCATCCCATAGACAATTCTGCTCCATATCTAAAATAGTGTTTATTTTTTAGTTTTAGCTAAAACACTTATGCTATAATTAAAGTAAATATTCCTGATGTGAGAAATGGGAGAAAATTATTTTTAAACAGAAACTTAAACTGTGGAATAGCAAATCGAAACGATAAGTCAATTTCATAGTTTGAATCAAGTACAGAGTAAACATTTCTCGTAAAATTTTTCGTCTTCATTAATTGCATTTAAACGCTCTATTAACTATTTTCATAAATTATCAAATTCGTGGTGATTTTAGTTACAAATTAACTATCGAGGTTAATGAACAGCTATGTAGTGTTGTAAATAGAAATGAAAAATATCGTATGACTTTTATTGTCTCACTTGCTGACATCGATTTGTGTGAACTTCGTACTCGTTTGTGGTCCATCCATTGCTATTTTGCTTTTGCTTCAATTTGAAAGGAGAAAATCCGATGTAGTAACTTATATCGAAATAAATCTTTAAGTAATGAATGTAATAATTCCTATCTATAGTAGCAAAATTATGTGATTCATGTTTAGATTTATTGATAGGGGCTATTTCAATTGAACTTTCAACACTATCTGCATTTTTGCTTTTACTCATTTTTTTAAGGTAGGCGAGTTTTTAAAAATGCTATTTATGTGCAACAAAATTGCATTAAAGTTAAATTTTTTTCTTGTGTAAAAAGATAACCTTCTACGATTACAATGAAATAATATATTTTGGTAGTGATATATTGGCTGAGAGATTCCTGCCCACAGGCGGTGAGAAATAAAACTGATAAACTGGGACTATTATTTTCCAAAATGGCTACAGCTTTAGTTAATAAAGTGAAAAATTAGATTACCTATATTTACTAGAATGTTATAAGAGAATTGCTTATGAAGACAAAATGAAGATGGTCCATTGACTCTAGCTTGACACGAAAATTGATAGATCTGCAATTGTTTACTCCCAGAAAACAAACAAGTGTAGCATATGGTACATAATCCTCGGACATAATGTGCTTAAATTATTGTTTACATGAGATCCCAATTAGTTAGTGTTATGATAGCTCAGTTGATGCGATTACCGACATATTATCAGTTGTCGTTAGCACATCGTCTCAACGAATGCTAACTTTTGGTGTCCATTTTACCGCAAAGTTATTACACTAATTCAACGATGAGTAAAGTGGTAAGTGCACTATAAGTGCAAGCTTAGCAGCCAGTTATAGCTGTGCTAAGCTTGAATGTACTATCGTTACACTGCTGCAGGGAACCATGGGAGAATCCAGGGGGAGGCTTTGGACTGAACCCTTCCCCAAATACAGAGGAAAACTAAAATAACTTTTTGTGAAATTAGCAAAAAATACGTAAAATTTACTCAAAATGAACTATTTTTAATTCATTGTAGACTTAAAATGACAAATTCTACGCTTCGTACGAATTAATGCTAATCATTAGCCTTAAATTATTAAACCTCTCCCAAATGAGAATCCTGGCTGCTGCTCCCTTGACAGGACACTAAATATCAGATTTTTATTTTTATCTTCTTAAAATCTGTATTGATGCCAAAAAAATCAAATTAACCGTTTTATAGCTTGCTTTGGAAAATGAACGATATGATAAAAGAAACTTGTAATTGTATTTCTTTAAGTTTCCCCGGAGAATAGATCTTGAAGTGGGAAAGGGAAACAGTAAATGTAAAATTGTTCATGTTAAGGTTTGTTTATTACTAAAACCAGTTTTAGTTTCTGATCCAAAAACCAAAAAACTACCTCTGAGATAAGCCTGCTGCCCCTGCACGATATTGTGTTTACAATGTCACTGTTATAGTTTTATGATGCAGCCAGTATAATTACATTTTTTCTGCCTAACCATAAACTCTGCTTTTATTTATCCGTTTCCTGCCCTCAATCCTTATCCCTTGAAGTATTGTATTGAGTCGGTCAGTTACATGCATTTCTTGAATTAATAATTCTTAGCTCCCTATTATTTCACCTCCTTAAAAATGCAAAGAACCTATGCATTCATAAAGTGTGTCATATGAAGTCTTTTTGGAGATAAATAAATTAAGCGGCTGATGCACACTAGATACACTACACACAATAATAGTATCATTGCTTCAACATGTGTGGTATAAAAGGGAGGAGGTATATCTAATCATATTTAGTATATAACACACATTTATATTATTATACAATATAACTAAATTCTAAAGTAGTGCATGGGAAGAATCATTGTAACATATTTTCTGGACAATATG
>JAAAYG020049305.1:0-11544 GCA_009936455.2 Tomocerus minor
CTGGGAAACTATCACAAACACAGAAAATTATCAATGTGAATGAATCAGGAATCATGTTACCTTAACTTCTAATCTCATTTTTATAAAGGATGAATCATATAATTGCGAATTGCCTGTGCAAAAAAAACATTTTAAGTTTATGCAACATTAAACATTATTAATGATTATAGCTGATAAAACAGACACGCAATGCAAACGTTTCAGATAACAAATCTCACTGAGCTACGTAGAACGTAGATAGTAGACACAGCACACGAATCATATACATTTACTTTATATTATAACTAAATATTTTATACGCAGGCAATTGGAATGCAATGCAAATCGCAAATGGATGATAACAATTTAATTAAGCTATGTAAAAAGTAATGTAAATAACTTGAAATAATATCAATAGAGTAATTACATTTGGGAAGAGTAGTCTTTTATGTCATGTGGTTGATTTTTGATATCTCTTGAATTGCATTGATAGTAAGCAGTAGGTTTAATCAAGAGATTAACTGCTTGAAATCACTATCTAGCTCCGGCATCACTAATTCCCATCCACGCACTTCATTTTCTATAAAAAAAGCAACAAAGAAATTTAGTACATTAAAGCCTCTTGAACTGGCATGATTTTGAAATTAAACACTGGGAAACCAACTTACATAATAATTAACTGAAATAGAGAGGCACAGTACAGTAAAAGATATGATCTCCTGCATAATGTAAAAGTATTTTACAAAGTATGAAAACGCAAATGTTAAAAATGTTGTAATTTAATTCAATAGGACATTTACTTCTTATAAGAACTTCATAAGCTTTACGTTAAATGGAATAGGGAGAATAAATCTTTTGAAAGCTTGTAGAAACTAAGGTTCTTTAATAAATTAATACCTGTGGATTAGCTTGAATTTTAAAGTGTTGATTAAAATTCTCAGAGAAATAAGAAATCAACTTACCTACAGATACTAAAAAAGTGTTTTCTTTTGTGTATCCTCGTTTTCATTAGTCGGCCTCAGTCGATGAAATCAGCTCTGCATTTGTTTGTTTGTATACAAAATACAAAAGTATGTACTTATGGTTCTAGCACTACAATACAAATTTTGTTGCAAATAAAATAAGAATTAGAGAAGATACATTAAGAGGAATAGTAATTAAAATATTCAAAAATCCACTTTATTTTCACTCACTTTTGTTGTAAGTGAGGAAATCAGTAATGAGTGTGAATTCAAACTCCGTTCCTGACGATATCCGAACAGTAGCTTAGACTTTAGACGTACCTAGCAGAACTACGTTCGTGTTGATTGAAAACTGCACGTAAAACTTGTAACGTTGTGCAAGTAAATTGATGGGGTAGTAAAAGAAGAATAGTTTTACTTCGGCCTGACTGTAGAATTATGTCAATTCTAAAGAAAAATTGGGTCAACAAAAGAAAGTACTTGACTAGCTAAGAAAGAAAGTATTATTTATTGCCTTTCTTTGCTTTTCTAATAATATTATTATGTCCGAAAATGAGAAAATTGTTACGTGATTTTCTCGTAGAGAAAATGAAAACTTACAGGGAAAACGGAAAGTGTAAAGCAGAGAAATGCATTTGACTGACCTACTTTTAGCCATTAAAAATCGGAGCTAGCTTCTACGAGAGAGTGTAAATATTTGGCGTGACTATACGGGAATCGTAGAGATGCACTAAATGCGATACTAGATACAATAGCTATTGATAGTTAGTAGCTCTTATGGAACATAAGAGCTGCTAACTATCAGACGAGACTAATGTTCGCTTTAGCTTATATTTTAAAAGGCTATCATCCTATAAGTCCTGTGAAATGATGCACAACACAGAAAGTATTTCTATTTCTAAATTCTCTGCCACTCTGCCTCATAGAACATTTTAAAACTATCGTGCGAAATAAATATATACTCTATTACATGTTCTCCAAGAATATTATTCTTTAATTGCAAAAGCCTTGCTATTATATTTGCCAGACTTTCTTCATTGGCTTGGGTTGTAGCTGTGCATTGAAGACTATTTTTCATCTTTACATAATTTATAACATCAACACTTGCAAAAATCTATAACTATTAGTGAGCTTAGCAGATTTTCTTTATTGGAACTGCAAGATGGACAAGAATTTTAGGATTTCTAAAATAATTTATTCTTTATTTTCCTGTGTTTTCTTTTTTATTATTCCCGTCTCCCATCCCTCCACTCAATTATAATGTATAGAAAATAGTTTAAAAAAAGTGTTTTTGAAACAATCGGATAAGTTATAGCTATTTAAAGGAATTCAATTGCGGAGGCTCGCTGGGATGATTTGTTTATTTTTGCTATGATACTGCTGTTTACATTCAGCACAGTATTTACGGAAATAAACTGTGCGGATTCTATACATGTACATAAATAGATTGTAGTGTTTGGGTTCAACCATGAAAGATATAGCCAATTAAAAACAGTTCAATAGGAAAAGCTACTTGAAGCTATAAAGTGTTGTTGTCATTAGTCGTAATAATAACTATATTACCTATAGATCTTATGTGTTGTGTAATATTATATAATAGCAATAAAATTATGCTAATAGCTTCATAAAATCAGAAATGTTGAATAAATGCCACTACTATACCAGAGAAATAAATGTCCCCGATGATGTACAGTTATGTTATTTTGACTACCAATGAAAACCATTACATTTATTCAGATACAAATCCAAAGCAATTTTTTTAATTGGTACCTATTCAATTTCAATAAACTGCTTGGTTTTGGGTTTGGTATCGTTTTCCGCTGGCGTTAAATCCCGAAAGACGACTCCAGTCAAGTGATCTATAATTTTCTTCTGAAGATTCATCTTCCACAAGAGAAACCATACAAAGCCTCCCACAGATGTTAATAACAGAACTAGGAATGTCCATGGCCATTGTGCCCCTTTTCTCCTGAAAACGTCAAAATAAATGTCTATGCAAAATATTCAAAATTTTCCGCGATTTTTGACCACGCCCTTTATGACTCAAATTAAAATTCTTAAAATAAGTAATTGTGCACCTTTTAATGTTTTGCTTAATTTTTTCCGATTTTCGGAGTAAATTAGCCGCAACACTTGCATATAGGTACCTTGAGATTGCGTGAGATACGCGGTGAATTATCAGAACAGATGAACCGTTCGCCCGTTTGACTACCATGTTGCTCTCACGGCTTAATCTGAAAATCATAATCCTTATAATTTGAGCATTGTATGCTTATTTCCATATATATACGACTTTATTAGTCACTGACACCAACATTTCAGGTTTGCCATTAAGACACAGTAATAAGAAAACTTAAGGCTAATATTAATAATAAAACAAGTTTTGAATATAATTACTATTTTAAATTAATGTAATAGTTATTTATATATGAGTGTTCATATATATAACTTATAATTAAAATTCATTCTATTCTGTGTATAAATATATTTATTACTCTGTCTGTTACTCCTGGCTCTTCCAGTTCCATTGCAATTTATACAACCTTTTCGGTCATATTGTCAACAAAATTATTCCTACCGGAGGTCCATTCAATTTTAGAGTAAAGTAATTCTGAAAAAATGGAAAGAAAATCCAATATAATGCAACCGCGCAATCCCAATTGATTCAATTCAAAAAATATATTAGGGAAATTATAGTCTTAAAATTATAGTTTAGATATATCTTTCTTTACTGTTAATAAAAGTTCGAGCGAGCCGTTGTTGTTCCATTTTATTGTGTCTTCGTTAATTATCATGTTCTCTCACTTGATATCTGCACGTAATTGAAATCTAAGTTAATGTTAAAACAGAAAAAAGAATCTTGTTAAGAATTTTCCTGACTATTTCAATTGAGTTGTACCCAACCAAGGGATTCTATTGCACGAATATTCTTTAATTGGTTCAATTTTAGAAATAAAATGATTTTTACAGGGATCCGTGGTTCGATTCGGAGGAAAATAGAAGGAATACGAGATCATGTCCGTGTGAAAGTGCCTAAAGACGTAAATTCCATCCCCCCTACAGCGGAGTATTCCAAAATATCTTGGACAGATTCTCTCAAAACAACAATTTCCTTTTTTGAATTGACGAGCACCGTTGTTGCTAGCCTTGATAAACATTTTCATAATCATTGACAATTGATTGATGGCTAAGGCTAGAAAAAGAAAAAATATTTGCATGCGAATTAAAAGTATCATTTATTTTATGGAGATTATTTTGGTTAGTTCAGCATGATAGAAAAACCATTGCATCTGTTCTTTAGACAAATAAGACATAGAATTGAATTGAATGGAATTTAGTTTTATTAGTGTGTCGTCGACCATTCAACTGAACATAATTTGCGTTAACAATCAAAATCAGTAAGTATTTATATAGCACATTCGCCACTGCTCTTCCCTGACTGTTACATCGTCACTATGGTGTATAAGAGTCTCATTATCAATGTCAAGGTTTGCTGTTGTATGGCACACGTCTGATTGCGAGCCGAATAATTCGTAGAGAATTTTTGCAAGTTGCTGTTGAGGAAGGCAATTTATTCGGCATAGCCAATCAGTTAAAAAATGGATCAACTTTTATATGAGGGCTTTCTTAATCATCGGAGGTGGATTTGGCCAGCCATTTTGGTCAATCGTTCTCTGCCCATTATAATAATATGTATAATTTGTGTTTTTGCACTGCTTTTGCTAAATACTGTACACTTAATTCTACAAGGAAATTATGCTCCATTGTGGGTCGCAGAGAAAGCCCGTCATGCACGTCTGCATGTAAATTTCTAAGTAAACACAAAAATGGCGAGCGGATTTCCCCGATTCGAATGTCGTAGAACAATTTTTTATGCTTTCTTAGCACCAATAGAAACTACTACAGCCTCCTACAAAGGATCTTGACTTATATCCCCGAACCCCACACCGGAAAAGTCTTTTCTGACACTGTGTCTTCTTCACTATATCTTATGCATGTATGAATTTTTTTGGCAAAATTTCAAAAGCTACTCACTCATGCTAAATATTATAATAGCATGGCAAATTAAGCTGTCGGTTTTGGTTCTTCGGATTCAATGATGCAATTCAACCGATCATTCTTCTCCCTCTCGCCTCTGACTTCAGTCCGTTCTTCATTACGTTCCTGAACTTGCTTCAAAATTCCAAACTTGAAAGATAATTCATTAACCATTCCAGTTTTAATAATTTTATAAAGAAACTACCTACGTCAAGTTAACTAAGAAGCAAGTTTTTTCCTTTAACGATGTCCAGACGACCAGCCAAATCCTTTCAAAGGATTAAGGACATGATTCTTTGCGGGACGAAGTCGGAAGACGAGGAACCCCTTATCGACAAAGATGAAGAACCAAAACCATCAACATCAAAAACGGTAATTTAGACATTTTATATAGATCATTTAATTTAGATTCAGTTTTATTTTCATTAAAATTATATCATAATCATGACTCTTGTGAGGGGTAAGAACAATTAGTACTTATTCAATATAAGTTCGTAAGTTAAGTTTGTCTGAGTAGCCCTACTTTAGTAAAAGTTTCGAGAAAAATAGTTGATTTTTTGGACCAAAATTGAAATTAGACATTTTTCAACTGTTGCTTGTTTTTGGAAGCAATATGAGACTTCCCCTGATCTTCTACTCATTCTCTTGCACTTGCTGTTGCTGCCCTCTGCCAAGTGCCACCGTTTTCCTTCTTCTTTCTCTCTTACTTTTCTATACACACATACAGAACATGGAAGTCATGGGATAATGGTTGCGGGGCTGTTAGTAATGAAACATAATTTTCCTACCTCAAAAAAAAGGGGAAACAAAGCTTTTAAAAGTAGTTAGTCCCGTGTTATAGCATCTTTAAGAGATATTAAATTTAGAAAAGTTGCAACTAGTGGCTTTGGTGGTTTAAAATTCAATTTCATTAAAATCCACTGACAGAACTAATTTTTTTCGAAAACATTTTTTTCTCGTTTTTTGAACTACATTCTGTACTCCCCTGGATACTTTTCCCCTTTTCCCATTCATTTAATTAATTTCAATATATGGTATCCAACGGATTGGAGAGAAAAAAAGAAAAAAGCCATATATATCAGAGTTTAACGTGAGTTTAGCGCTGAGTCTTCAGGTGCATATAGTCCTCTTTAAGAAAGAATTGCAATGTCATTTCAAGCTTCATTGTGCCCTAAATAGAAGTCATTTTTATGTAGCATTACGCTACCTTACGGAAAACCTTGTAATTCTGTCCGTGTATGTATGTATGTAGCTATCTGAGCCCTTTTTTTCATATTTGTAGTCAACTTTTATGAATTCTGTTTTCAGTATTGAGTCATGTCCTCTAAATAACAAAATCCACAAAAATGGACGGAACTGCCACACCCTCTCTACCCCATACACCGCCCACTTTTCTTAAAATTCGACTTTTTTGAATTTTGTTTTCAGTATTGATTCATGTTCTCTCAATACCAAAATCCAATAAAATGGACGGAATCGCCACACCCTCTCCCCCGAAAACTCAGAAAAATGGACGAAATCGTCGAACCATCTGCACCCCATACCCCTCCCACTTTTCTTAAAATACAACTTTTTTGAATTTCGTTTTTAGTATTAAGTCATATGTCCTTTAAAAAACAAAATCCAGAAAAATGGACTAAATCGCCGCACCCTCTCCACCGCTTATCCAGCCCATTTTTCTTAGAATTCAATTTTTTTGAACTTTGTTATCAATATTGAGTTATGTGTCCTCTCAATGACAAAATCCAGACAAATGGACGAAACCGCCACACCGTCTCCGCCCCCTCCCCCGCCCACTTTTCTTAAAATTCAACTTTTTTGAATTTTGTTTAAGTCATGTCCTTTAAAACACAAAATCCAGAAAAATGGACTAAATCGCCGCACCCTCTCCACCCCTTATCCAGCCCATTTTTCTTAGAATTCAATTTTTTTGAACTTTGTTTTCAGCATTGAGTTATGTGTCCTCTCAATGACAAAATCCAGAAAAATGGACGAAATCGCCACACCGTCTCCACTCCCTACGCCGCCCACTTTTCTTAAAATTCAACTTTTTAGAATTCTGTTTTCAGCATTGAGTTATGTGTCCTCTCAATAACAAAATCCAGAAAAATGGACATGGATATCGCGATGATCAGATATATACCATATTTTATGTATAAATTAATTACCGCTACATTGCTACAGCTGTTTACCACAGTTTATTTATTAATAAATGTAGCATGTGACGATTGTAGTATCGACCGAGTAGTGCAGTGTAATGTATCGGTGACTAGAATAACTTTGTTTGCAAGTAGAAGTTTGTGGAGAGTAATTGTATCGATGCATGTTGGCCGTTGTCTTTGAATATCTTATTCCGATAGTTATAAATAAAAGTGCCGAGTTGAGTTTATCCGGGAGAGAATTGCATGCATAAGATGACGCTCTATCATCACATCACTATCACACTATTGCACATTCAGTTACATACTCAGGTTCATCAACGTAATGCATAATGGCAGCGTGCAGATGAAAGGTCTATGTTAAATTCCCATACGGTTTATCCTCAACATATAACTAGAATTCTATCAAATGAACAAACGCATTGTTGTAAAGAATTTAGAGACTTATCATACAAATCTTCTGTTTACGGAGACACTTTTCGCATTTTTAAACAAATTTTTATGAAATTCCTACGGGCTCTAATCTATGTTTGAAAAATTCAATTTTACATGCAAAAGAGTAGGGGCTCATTTGGGTTGGGACTATTAGGAATTGGGACTCCATCAAAAATCATTCCTTAGCTGTGGTCCCATTAAACCAACGTACAGGCCAAAAGCACAGCAAAAGGGATAAACTTATTCCGTGTCGCCCCCATCTAGACTTGTGCCCCCAGCCAATAGGAAATTAGGTATATTTATATGCGTAGCGTAGGCGTATGCAGATAAATAAATAGAATTTCCGGGAGGGGTGTTTATTAATGAAATACAAAATTGCTAAAAATTTTGGTATTTTTTTCACATAAAACGAGACAAATGTAGCCATCACGCAGAGCACACAAATAAACTTATTTTTCTTACATTTCGTGGGGTAGGCCTCGGACTCTAAAGCTCCTTCTTGATACGCATATAGCGTATCACGTATTTTCTTGTGCTATATCTAGCCCAAGATTCATGGGATAACTGTCACCACAAATGTAGTATTATAACATCGTGATTTTCTTATGCTTTGTACATATACCTTAAAGGATACTTCTTCAATGCTCCGTAAATGCATAACAGACACTTTTCGTTGAGCTGTAATCTAAGAAACCGCTTGAGAGTACAGCACATCATCATTGAAAATCAACTTTAGATTTCAGTACTGATGTGACTGCGAGTGACTAGTGTGGAGAGTCATTTTCCTTCTTACCTATGTAAATCATCTCAGAAGAAATCCACAAAATCTCATCTGGAAATTTTCTTTGACAGTATAGTAGTGTAGGCAGGCACCGCACAGCTCATCATAATTTTCCCTTCCCCCTATTCAATTAAAGTCTCAACTCTCAACATCGTAATGGAACGAATCGGAAACGGAACAAATGTTAAATCCTGCAATGTTGATTTTTCGTTGAAATTTTCAAAATTTCAGCAGTGAATTTGTCATATTCTGATGTAGGTGCATGTTTTACAAAATTCTGTAGCCTCCCTTATTGGGGCGAGTTTTCTGTAACTGCGTGCCGTTAATTTTCTGTATTTCCTTAGGCGAGGAAGGAGACGCGAGGGAAGAAGTTGAAGGGCTTGGAGGCAAAGTCGAAGGGCTTGAAGGAAGAGTCGAAGAACTTCTTCGAAAACGCTGAGCTACTGAAGCAGAAGATGGAGAGCAAGAAGTGGTACGAATTGCCTTGGTAAAACGAACAGACGGGAAACACACAACGTAGGAAATTCCGAAACAATCCATTCCCATTTCCTTTATTCCTCCCTTTATATTATAATTCCAAAGTCCCAGCCACCCCATAACATAATTAGATAATGTATTGGCGTTTAACATCTAAGATTAAGTTTTGATAATCGTAATGTAAATTTAAATCAAAGAGGGACTGGACTGTTTATGATTCTTTTCTTTTCTATGCTTTATTCTTTCGCTATATATTTACAGAAAAGCTATAGAGATGATAATTGTAATATAAATTACAATTAAATTGTGATACGATTTTCAATAATTCCAGTAATTGTATAATAAAGTGTTTGCATCACTATGTTATACACATATATTTGAAGAAAAACTATAATGTGGAACCAATTACAATGTGACCTGATTATTAAACATACTGCCAAGATAGATGAACACTATCTATTTAAAAAAAAATATAGTTGATAATTGTATTATAATATAAATTAAAATTAAAATGTAACCCAATTATTAATCACTCTTGTATATTCTTAACTATTTGTATCACTGTCTAGGTATGTGACCACTATATACATTTAAAAAATGTATAGTGTTGATAATTGTAATATAAATTACAATTAAAGTGTAATTATAGCTTCTTCTACTATCTGTCTGTACCTACTATATGTTACATAATATATATATGATGGATTGTTAGGATAAATTGATTATAAATGATGATGTAAGTCATTAAAATAAGCGTAGTGATTGAAAAGCAATAATTTCATTCTCACCTTTTTGAGTAGGTATTAATAAAAATAATAACTTGTCCAGAGTTGTGCACCAACCAGGGCCGTAGCCAGGGGGAGGGGGCAGGGCGCGCACCCCATCTACCCGAAATTGAAGAAAAATAAGATTTTTTTGTCTCAAAAGGTAAACATTGTGCTAAACGCGAAAAATGGAGCATAAATAAATATGCATGTCATTGAGAGAGTTGGTTATTTTAAAAACCTGTGCAATGCAACGTAGGGTAAATCACCCGTTTGGCTCCAAGGTAGGTTAAGCAACACTAATTAAGAGTGCATAACTAGTACCTAATTAGAGAGTCAGTCACAGTTTCAGATTTTCCCATTTCGCACTTCATTGGGGTAGACATTTGCATGGAAGCCCTTAGAAATATGGCGAATACGAAAACCTTCGGGAAATGAAAAATCGTTATGAGAAAGAGATTCTGGTTTCCGGGTCTTCTGTCTGGGGCCCTCGACCACTCCTAACATCTGTAAAGCTAATGCCGCAACCCACTCTCACTTTCTCTTCTCTACGATCCCAAACCAACTTAACTGCCATCAAAAATAATTCATTCTTCTTTTCTATTGAGTACTTCTATGGAGCCATTCAACAACAAGGAGAATTTTCTGAGTAATATTTAGGAAATGCAATCATCGAGACGTAATTTTCAATTTCGTAATTCTAAAATGGGCTGTTTGGCTCACATAATATAAAACGGGTCCCTATACCTATACCTGCTGTCAGAATACTATTGGTGTACTCCTAGAACAGTCTATAATCAATCAATAATATGAAAAGTCTTAAGAACACCACACACCAAAAATGAGATGAACGTTATACAGTTATGTTATTTTGTATACCAAAGAAAACCTATTCTTTATTCGGGTAAATTTTTTTTAATTGGTACTCAATGAGCTGTTGTTTGGTTTTGAGTTTGGTTTCGATTTTCCGCTGGCGTTACATCCCGAAAGACGACTCCTGTCAAATGATCTATAATTTTCTTCTGAAGATTCATCTTCCACAAAAGGAACCCTACAAAACCTCCCACAGATGTTAATAACAGAACGAGGAATGTTATGGGAATTGCCCCCATTGTGCCCCTTTGATCTGAAAATGTCAAAATAAATGTATTTACACTTCATGTCACTTACATAATCAAGGACGTATATTTAACGTGATTAAGGGGTACTGGAGGTCTGAAGATCCCTTTCAAATACCGAGACAAAAAGAAAATCTTGGATAAGCCAAAAATATGCAAAATTTCTGGCGCCCTTTGTGATTCAACTAAAAAACATTTTTTTTAATCTTAATTGCGCACCTTCAATGTAAATTCGGATTGTTTTTTCGGATTTTCCAGCTAAATTGGCCGCGGTACACTTGTACTCTCCTTGTGTATCGTGAGATACGCGGTGAATTGTCAGAACAGAGGAACCGTTCGCCCGCTTGACTACCATGTTGCTCTCACGGCTTATCGTCTGCAAATCACAATCGTCAGTTGAACATTTTAGTCTTGTGAATAAATTACTTATTTCTTGTGTACTGGGGAATTTTTAGAAAGAAATTGTTTTCGCATTCTCGGTACACCGAGAAGGCTAAAGCAATTTCTTTCGAACATTTTATTCTTATTTTCATAATAATAGTATATTTTCTATTCATATATTTTAGTACTCTGTTGTTTTTACGCCATCTGAGTATCGGGGAGGGTCTTCCAGTTGCATTACAAGTTATTATCTTTTCCGTTTCGTTTAATGTCAACAAAATAATTTCTACTGCGGGTCCGTCCAACTTTGGAGAAAGTGATTCTGAAAAAGAAATAAATCCAAGATAATACAATGGCACAATTCAAATAGTCAGTCCGTTTAGTTAATTACCTTGAACATTCAATTTCATGGTTTTGTTCAGCCATTCGGTAGTGTTCCAAACTGGAGCA
>JAAAYG020049327.1:0-11543 GCA_009936455.2 Tomocerus minor
TGACCTAAAACTGTTCCAGTTATGTATGAGAAGTTGAAGTGGAAAAACACACATCTGCAGCCTGTCCTTAAACCGTAGTTTTTAGTATTTGCTTGCAACATTACCAAAATTAAACGTAGTGTAATAATAATTATTCCTCCCTTTCGCCCAAAGCACTAATATTCAAGCTCTGTTTGTCTTCCAGGTGGCAAATGTCAATATTTCTTCAATATGAATTATTAAAAAGGAACTATACATACTAACTAACATGTTTATATAAATTATATCGCTATTAATGTCAAAGGAGTGCCATGATGCTATACATGGCCATACTCATTATAATATAATATAATATTCCTGTCTCTACGTAATACAAACACACTAAGTATATCACACTCACACTTTATTTAAATGCTTAAGTAAACAGAAGTCGAGAATCAGATCATTTGCAGAAATTTGGCTTAGATTCCCGGAACTTTACATATTGCCAGAGCGTGGACATAGTATACTAATTTTATGTTTCCTAAACTGAAAATGTGCAAGTATGCTACGTATCATCAGCTCCATTTCACTCTATAAGATGTGTTAACATAAAATTAGGCAAAAAGCAACAAAGTAGTAAATTAGTTACTTTCTGCCTTGTTGTTCATATCATTTTCTCTGGCTATTAGAATCTTAAAACATTTCCTGTTAAATGAATAGGTAAACAATTTAAGCAATGCAGCAGCTAGCCGTCCGTGTGATGTAAAGCACGATTTTGAATTCGCAAGGGATTTTGTTTATCTGCATAGCTCTTTATGTATCTTTATGTAAATGGTACACATGCATTACACTCCACTTCCCATCTTTTTTGCATGCGTTTAATTCCTCCATTTATCTTTGCACATAATAGGGTTGCGATGCTAAATTGTATTATTTTACATGGCAGTCCACTACGATTAAACGCTATTTAATGGCATGAAAGGAAAAGATAGACATGTTTGGGAAAAGGAAAAGGATCTTCCACTTCCATCTTCACTGTATTTAACACAAACAGATGCTTCGCTAATGCAAATGTTGTATATTATTATCAATAGAATAATAATGTACAGATAAATGTTACTTTAGTTGGCTATAATAGAAGTATTTTTATTGACAAAAGTCTCGTAAATCATTTTAATGCAGCTTTTTGGCTATCATCTACATTAGAAATTCATTTTCGCCGTATTTTGTTTTAATTCTCTATCCGGTTTCCTTCGGTTTCCTTTTCAAGGGAATTGTTATCCTGTTATGCAATTGGAAATCTGTTTAGTGAAGCAGTTTTTGAATCTTTATAATATAATGTCATGTCAGTCATTTCAATTCATTCCACAACATTAGACAGAGTTACTCACGGTAAACGACTTGCTTATGCTATATTGTCAAATATTATATCATAGAAGATTGTTAGTTTATACCAGTAACTTAGCTAAAGATTTTGAGAGTTACTTAGGAATATTGGATATTGATCATAAGAAAAAAAAGTACAGGACAGAGTGAGTGGGTTATGGATCAATGGATGTTAACAGTGATATTATGGAATAGTATATATAGAGACAGTTAATGTTAGTCTATAGCAGGATCTGTGTGTATGTGCAAGTATTTTACAATAAGATGAACCTACGTCACCAACACCATCAACGTCAACTTTCAAGAGCAGGCAATTCATGAGCAGAAGTTCTCGAAGCTATAGGAACATCGTACGTTGTAGTATATGACAAAGTATGATGGTAGCATGGGCATCCAAGGCAGTTTACACTGTTCTGTGCTCAATGTAGAGAATAGAGTCTGCCGTCAGAAGCATTGTCAAAAGAGAAGGGCAAAGAGCAACATAAAGTCACTTAGGATAGGTTACATTCAATAGGATCAAGTCAGCTATATAATTCGTAGCATGGATTTTCTTGAAAGTGAAATCAAGCCGAAAAACGGGTTCACTTCATCTCAAACAGACTCTCCTTCATCATTCTACTCCACTCTACAATAAACTCTAGTAAATGATCTTATACTACGAAACATCTCTCCTTTAGAATTACCTTTAGAATATTATTACAATTCCTGGGCTGAATATTTACATCGCTATATACAGTTACATTTTCCATGTACAAGAGATACCTATGTGTCTAGTGTCTACTAATGTACGCAATAACTTCTCTGAATTAAATTACATCTATGTACACACTATAAAGATATGTACAGACAAGTGTGCACAAAAGTCTTATGCATATTAACAATGTATGTTGGAGAAGTAGTTATTAGTTATGCAGCCCTTTATATGCACATTAGCATTAAAAACTTACACACATGCATTCCATTAAAGGATTGTTGTGTCAGCTATATAGACTATGTATGCTGTGTGCTATGTACAATTCTTATTATTTAGTTAAACTCTCCTACTATCTATAAACTCTTTTCCTTCATCTTTATCTCAACCATCCACTACTCCGGCCGGTTTGCTTTATTTCATTTTGGTTAGGATACTTTGATGTGTAGTTCGTTCTCGTATGCATCGGAAATACAGTTAGAGCAAAAATCAATTATATCTCAAAAAGATTCCTAATGTATCTCGGTGTAGTGATTATTATAGGTATTATTACACACATGCACGCTAACATAACACTTTCTAAAATATGAGTCATAAAAATCATTCACAGCTCAATAGTAAAGCATAGCACAGTGTTTATTTGCTGCTGTTCCAAATGTCATTAGATAAACGTATGCCAGGCTCATTTAGATATTTATCATTGAGATCGAAGTGTGCATGTAGAAGCATTTAGTGCATAAAACGCTCATCAATTAGAACTTTTAAGTTCAAAAGTAATGCATTTACGTTAGTTAATGGAAAAAGGTACTGACAAAGTACTTAATGGATAGTCTAACTAATGCAATACTAGAAGCAATTGCTTCCTACATAGATTTGCCTACAGTAAGAACAAGCAGGAATTAGATACAGATTTTCGTTTTCCTTTTTTTCAGCTAATAAAAGTTAATTGTTCAATGCAGTGAGCTAGAAAGTAGAATGACATTTTGTTCTTTGTACTTTACATTAGTGGATTGCATTGATATCCATGACATTAGAATTAAAATTAGGAGTGTGATGTACTGTAATGCTATTCATGCACAAAAGGCGATGATACGGCTACGACGTGATAAAATAATTGTCAGTGAGAATGTTGTATGATGTATAAATGGTTCTTCGACTACGTAATCTAATATAGTTACATAATAACAATGAAAATGTAACTGCATGTTAAGTCCATAGTTGCTAAAAATTCAAAACTGCTCTAGGCTAACGATTAGAGTGCACTTGCCAATTTCAGTTACGCAAATTCTACTTAGAGAAATAGTCCTATCACAGAATCACAATTCACAATGGCACTAATATGTATAAGTAATAGTCGTACATCAGAGCTAGAGCAGCTTATACGTAAATTATATTAAATGCTGTACAGCTAGCACTAAGTATATATAATACTCTAAGTTGTACTCTCTTCTTTTCTTCGATATTTAGCAATGAATGGAATTAGTGTTTTTGTTGGCTCGTTATTGTCTTGTGTCTACTTCAGCGATATTGAATTGACTTAAGTCTGCCGCTTATTGTTTATCTATTGCGCTATTAACACTACATGCCTATTTACTTTGATGTAAATAATATGCGTTTGATTTAGTATCTTGTAATTTGCGTGTGGTGTAATGCATTAATCTAATTCCCGTAAGCTTATGAGATCCTTAGCCTTGTAAGCAATGTCCAACAACAGCGTCGTCTTTAGATAACACTTTTACTACTTAACCCTAATAATCTCTTTTGTATTTATTAACTGATAATAATTACAATTTTCAATAAGCATGCTTTGCCCTAGTATTTACTATTTTAGAAATATTATATGCAATTTGTAACGTTGGCTGAGACAAAAGTAGCGTTTTTTGTGTTTTTAAATTGATTTCGTGTTCAATTACAATAATGTACAAGAGCATGCACAGACACAGAGCTTGCCAACTCTACTTTACTCCTTTTGTTTACTCCATTCGGTTATGCTCTGTTAGCTAATGTGTAACAAAAGGGGAAATCCCATTGTGTTTTGCTCTTAATAACTTACACTGCACACTGCAGCTGCTACTTCCATGTTTTCTATGCAAATTAAGCTTGATTTAATCATCCTTTCTCATTGCCTCTTTTCCGACTGCACTACATTTCACATACACTTCGTGATTATTTACAATCTAAATAAATCATAAAATTGTTTTTATTAAACTTGTACTGAAATGAGATCTATTCGTACAAGACAACATTTATGTACATACAAGTAGGTGCTTTGTACAAATACAAACAGATATCTTTTATCACGTTTACAGCAGTTTTACTTCTTTCCGTTTAGTAATCCACTATAGTAGAATTAATTACCCTGATAAATGTTTTATGACAGACAGGTTGGGTTACAAATTGTTCTTTTAATTATTTGTTGACTATGTGATACACATTTAAATGAGTTAGTTTATCTTCGGAACATTATAATGGCATTTTTTAATTTCTTTAATGATAATTTACATTTTAAAGGCTCCAGGGCTTCAATGACTTCCTGTAAAATGAACATATAAATATTGGATTAGCTTTAAAAAAATCCCTAATCTGTAAGTTATTTGGAAGATTTAGAATCAAAGTTGTCTTTAATCATTTATGACGTGGAAACAAATAATTTCGATTTTCTGCGTGGGTGTATCTATTGTATATAGCTGTACAGTGGTGTAGTGTATTAGGGAAAACAATTTAGGTATTAAAGCTATTTGTGCAGCTGAAAAGATGTCGTGTTAGAACCACTAAATTCATTTCAATCAAATTCCTTTGAATAGAATAATAGGATTGCATAATGTGCATCGAAAAGTAATTAGATTTCGTTGTTTTTCAATTATAATTTAAATGTAAGATTGCATTATTGCATTAGAAAAGTAAAAGGAATTGTACGTGCGTAGGAATCCAGACGTACTTGTCTAGTGTTCAATAATAGACTTGTGCTGGATTTAATTGATAAATTATTTTGACGTAACATTAGGGAACATTTAGTTTGCAACATTGTCGTAATTTGTTGAGGCTAATCTGCATAGCATGATGGAATAGTGGTATAATTCCCGTTTTACTTCGACTAAATTAATTATGATAATTACTGAATGAAAGGCTGATGAGTTTTAATGAAATTGCCCAGTGAGTCGAGTAGGCTTTGCTAAAGTAGCCGTAATGAAATTACAGAGAGCTGTTAAGAGGAGGTCCGGAGATGTGCGATGCTCTGACTTTGTATTAATAACAATAATTCTCTCATTATCACAAACAATTTATTTTTATCGTCCATTCTAAACAGCATGTGTCGAAAGAGCTTCGATATAAGTCTACACCAAAACTTGCGAAATTTTCTCATGTAGCTGACACTCTCTAATAAAAATATGTGGGATTATTCTAATTTACGACTTAAGTTTACACTGTGTCTATGAATTGATGATGAGAAGCGAGGGGAGCTAAAAGCTTGGAGTTAAATGCTCAAACACAATATGCACTAGTTCGTATTTACATATAAGTAGAGAACAAAAAGTGAGCTAAAAGAAAAGATATGGTAGAGTGAAACAAGAAAGTGCCACACCAGACTATATTATAGATCAGAGCAACAGGGCAGGCGATGCGTAACTCTCTTAACGGAGTTATGTCATCATTGTCAGTCAGTAGATTGTCACTTGCCGTCATCACTACTATAGTACTATGTTCACTATATTGCATTTGATAATAACTATATATACACTTAATGCTATCTCTAATATTATGATCGAATCTATAAAGATAGTAAATTCCCATTCATTCTCTTATACTTTGTATGGATGTGTACATATTTATATAGTTTAGGCTTTTAATGTTTTTAAAAGACAGACATAGTACGCCTACCTAAAATCCTGCTATAATTCTGTATTGTTTGAGTATAGTGAAGAGAAGGGGCTTGTTATGTTATCGTATAAATTGTATCATTGCTTGCTTTGCTGGTTTTATAATGGATTTTGCTTCCGTATTGTCTTTAGGCTAATTTAATACTGAGTCTGAAATGAAACAGTGCAATGCAATGGAAGGTGGTAGTGAGTGGTAGTCTATAGAGTGTGGCACAGTAGAAAGACAATTTATTCTTTAATGTTATGTAGAACAATGAAGCTAGAACGAATCCCAAGATAATATACAGAATAATATCTAAACCTTAGTTATTGTTAGTAAGGATCGTTTAGTATGGAAGCTGTGGTCTGGCATAGCTTCGTCTGCTGACATTTTAGTATGAAAACACTATTTGCTATATAACAGAAAATATTACAAGTATATATATACTATTTATATCGCAAACTGTTATATAAGCAAGTGTGTGAGTGTTCTAGGCTATCTTTGACTCTATCTACTATTTATCTACACAGGGAGAGAGAGAGAATGAGAAATGCGTAACACTTTTCAGTTTGAGATATTAAATCTTTTGCAGGTATTACGTGAACGAGGAGACTAACAATAAACTATACGCGTACACTAGAAAACACGACAAAGTTGAAGTTACTAACATTATACTATCTTATCAAAAGACGAAGGAAAGAACGGCTTGGCTTTGATATTCGTGACTTTGTTGGTTTACTTTCAGTAAAATACAGTTTTCTTATCTCCTTCTCAGCTCAGTAGCTCTCTGTATTATGTCAGATATGAGGAATACACATGCACATATGTGTATTTATATCTTCGTTCTTGTCATGATTGTTAACGATAGGAGTCTTATGTCTCTATATATCTATGTGTGTGTATGTATCACTATGACGTGATACGAGTACGTTATGTTCATAAATCATGGATGAGAGACAGTCGTGAACTGCTGTACAGCTACTGGATTCATAATGCACTCTCTGATGTCCACATATTTATTCAGTGCGATGACTAATGTTCTAATTGTTCAAATTTCTCGGTAGCTTTCAGGACGATGACATAGTCAAATCTAGAAAGTTTGTGTTCTTGTCCGCGATTAGATTTTTCTCTGCCTTGTAGACTTCGATTCTTTTGTTATTTATGGGAATCTATGATATCCTTGGGAATTTCCCTTGTCGTTTTACACTTTAGTTGACATGCTAAGACATGACATAGTGTATACATATCAAGTGACATTGATGAACACAATCTCTGTTCAAATGAGACACATTTTTAATTAATTATTACAATGTTAACATTGAGATAATTACGTTACAATGTGATAATTATTAGCAGGATAAAAATTAATGTTTGTGTAACAAAGCCATTCAAATTTTATTAATAATTTATATAAATTATATCTATATTATATTTTTAATCAGATATGTCTTTGTAGTGTACCATCATAAACACAGAAAACTGTATCGATTCCCCTTTCCTTTAACTTGGATTTGGAGATTTTTAGTAAACACCAGATCCATTAAATTGTATGATACCTATACTTTATGTTTGCAATTTCCTATGTTTCAGTTGCTGGTAAAGTATCTAAAGGAAATTCTCATTATGGTAGTTTATTATTTTACTCCTATTTGTTATGGTTCTATATATTATAAGGTCTGAATGAGTTCAGCTGGGTTTATTGAATAGGTTTATTAGTACAATCACCACCTATTTCACACTAGTGTCTGCAGGAGATAACGCAAAGTGAACTAATAAGACCAAATATTATAACTAACGAGATTGATTTCTGGATAAGATGGCAAAGATAAGAAATGAGGATAGCCAGAAAAGAAAAGGCAGAAATAGAAATCATTTCTGTAAACACAATACACATGTAGGTAAGTCAACGTGGCTAATATTATCGCTAAGTTTACTATATAAAGGCAAGTCCATTTCAATATTACTTAGCTGTATATGCGAATAACCATTATCTACATTAACTGTCTGTAAATTGAGAGAATGCATTTTCTGCATTAGTAAGTACGGTGTGTACCTACTCGTTATTTATATACCTATATCAGTTACATAGAATATAAGTAATATTATACACATATCCTTATAGTAAAGCTTAAAAGGTTAGTTTATAGCATAGAAGCTCGAAAATTCTACAAGCATTGCATTATGAATCCTTTGTACAAGTGTGTAAGTGGGCAGAGGTAGAAACAAAGTATAATAATAATAACTTTACATAGCAAAGCTGTTTCAGTAATGTATTATGGATGCATTATAGTGAACTACATGTTCATGTGCTGCTATAAATATTCCCTATTGCATTAGATAGAGAAAAATATCGAATGAGAGTATGTCGCAATAGAAATAAATGCCAATGAGATAAGGTTACAAACTGATGCACTAGTTGAAGGTATAATTTGTTGTAACTAATGTTGTTGTATTTATTATAGCATTGTAAGTTCACATAATGCTACAGAATTAATGAGATTCTATAGACGAAATTTGCAGTTCACTACGTATAGCTGTATACTACAGATACACTGCAATCAGATAATAAAGAGTACAACTTTTATGTTCACTACACTTACTCCCTAATTCAGCACTACCCATGCACATTTTAAAGTATATAAGCAATATAGATATATAGAATAATAATAAAGCAATTTGAATCTGCACATTAGATACCTATTTATAGTTTGTGACAGTTTGAAAGGAAATGTGAGGGATGTCTTGTTGCATATATCTGTCTGTCCTTATTTTCTGAGTAACACTTGCGATCAAAAATGTAAATGAGGTGCACAAAGGAGAGTAGAGAATGTGCCATAATACGTAATCAAATACTTCTGTTAACTCTTCCCTCTTGCTTGCACTCGTTCACTTCATTTCATATGCAAGATAATTCAGGAGTAGTGCAATGAAAAGGTAGTCCATATCTTTGTAGCTTGTAAATCAGTTTGAATTAAGAACGTCTCTAACTGAGCAATAAATTACAATAACATCATTGATCAAGGAACATGAATTAGTAAATGTTCATAAATAATAGCTCAATTGATAGTCTGATCAAGTATTTATTGTTCTCACTTCAAGCGGCTAGAAACGACCAGTGTCAAATATTATATCAACAACTGCCCATACTTCTTACGCCTAATAAACCTAATGGAATGCTGTCTCTTTGACTAGACAATTTACTTATCATATTATGTTCCTTATTTATTTAGCACACTGCAATCCATTGCTTTGATTGCATTTCTATATAGACACACAAATCAATGGGCATAAAGAGGCCGAAATTGTTATTGAATTGCTCAACATCCTAAACAAATCTTCATCCTGGGCTCTGGAAAGATTTTAGAAACAAAATACTGTTAAGAAATATTGATTTGAACTTGTGTTTGATTACTTTTCTTCACCGAAATATCTGCAAGTGGTGATAACAAATTTAATTTGGGTAAATTATTTACTCATTTACGGATCTGACAGCTGTGCACCTGTGCACACAACCTCTATTTTTGCTCTGATCAAATTAATAAAATTTGCTGTAATAACTTTGATTTTACTGGTATAGTCTATACCATTCCGTTCCTTAATTACTCCCTTTTGATCTGAAATATTTAACTTCTTCAATCTCCCAATTTTAAATAACATTTAAAGTCAAAAATAAAAGTGTAATTTCGTCGACAATAAGAAAGGAAAGTAAACTCCTGGACGATTTGGCGCTCGAAAATCTGGCAACCTACAATTTCTTCTACAAACTAAGATAAGTCAACTTATACATTTATATGTGCGCCGAGGGTATCTGTCCTTCTTGAGTTCATTGAGTCTGTGAGATACTGGCACAAATCTACGTTTATATCTAGAAGCGGACAACGATGCCTAAACGCAAGGTAGCAATCTCAGCATCCACAGCAGCTAAGAAAAAAACTAAAACGTTGCCAACTGAGCCCGAACCTACAAGTAACTCCGACACAGAGTCCGAAACTGAGGAAGATGACCTTAAAACTGTTTTAATGAATATGAATGCCAAACTGACAAGAATCGATAAAAATGTTATCACCTTGAAAAAATCACACGAAAAACTAGAAAACCATGTTCTACAGCTTGAAGGAAAAGTCAACTTTCTAGAAAATAAGGTGGACAGACTAGAAGCTGAATTACGACAACGAAATGTTCTCTTCATGGGTGTTGCAGATGACAATAAAGAGACACAGCAAGATTGTATGGACAAAATAAAAGACTTAATTGAGAACAAATTGCAACTTCCTGGTATTGAAATTGATGTGGCCCAACGCATATCTACACACACACCTGGAAAAACCCGACCAATAAAAGTACAACTGGTGAGGCAGAGGGACTGCATCTCAATAATTTCAAATGCTCACAAACTAAAATCTGAAGATCCAGGACAACGTTCTGCCTACATTGTAAAGGACCTGCCAGTTAATATCAGAATTGCAAGAAAACTGCTACGACAGAAGCAACAAGAGTGCCTGAAGAAAAATATCCAGTCAACTATTAACTATGGTGCAAATGAAATAAGTTTCAATGGCCAAATCTACAAAGTCGTCAACAAAGCATTAGTTGAAAAGCCCGGATCCAAACTAAACCAGGGAGTACCACGACAAGGAACCTCCAAACCTTTTTTTAGTGAAGTAATTGACAAATATCCAGTAAACTGTAAGTCATTAAAACTTTCTCATTTAAACTGTCAATCAATTCGTAATAAGGTGTTTGAGGTAACCAATTTTATTCAAAATAACTCAAATGATATATTTTGTATTAGTGAAACAAATCTAAAAACTGGTGATTTATGGCCAAAATTTAACGGCTATAAAATATTAAGAAAAGATAAAAATAGTCATTTTGGTAGAGGTGTTGCTATTTTAATTAATGAAGCCTTAAAGGCAAGTGTTTATGATTTTAGAGACACTGAGTTGTTTAATTCTAATTCTAATACCGAAACTTTAGCTATCAATGTTCAATATGACAAATTAAAAACATTTATTGTTGTCTGTGTATATAGAAAACCTGACTATAGTAAACTTTGTATTGATAAAGACATGCAACTCTTTAATATTTTAATGTCTGATCTGGTAAACAGTGGAAAAATATTCTATATGTTTGGAGACTTTAATTTTAGGACTGAGAAACTTTTAAGTAATTTTAATAAGTTAGTAAATGAATTTGATGCAGTACAACTAGTCAACGTACCAACTCGTGGTGATAGTATTTTAGATCTCTTTGTTACTAATAATAAACGCAGTATTACAAGTGTAAATGTAGCTAATCCACATATTTCTGATCACCATTTAGTGGACGTAATAATTAATTTTAAGAAAGTTGAAATTCCCACGAAGCAAATTACATATAGGAACCTAAATAATGTAAATGAACTACATACGGCTAATGTAGCGTCGGAATTAGACTTTTCTGTTAATAATAATGATTCTGTACAAATTATGATAGAAAAACTAACAAAAAATGTTATAAATATTTTTGACACAGTTGCTCCGCTAAAAACGAAAACCATTCGAGCCAAAAAGAAATTATTCCTTTCTCCTAACACTAAGGATTTAATCCGCCAACGAAATGAGTATTATATAATGTTCAAACGGAATAAGCTCGCCATCGATGGTAT
>JAAAYG020049349.1:0-11540 GCA_009936455.2 Tomocerus minor
TGAAAATCACCTTGTTTTCCGAAATGCAATTAGGAATTAGGAACATTTTAAATATGTGGAAGCAACTAAGTTTTCTCATAGGGAACATTTCAAGGAGTCTGATTTGCTTAAGGAAATTGGCCTGATGTCAACCACAAATTAACAGAATCTTGCTTCAATAGATACATGATTTATAAATGGACTTTTTATTGATTTGATAGTTGGGGTCACTCCTCTCGGCGCCAGCTGCGGGATTCAGCATCAGCAAATGGGGGAGGAGGAACACAATGGTGACCGTAGCTCTTCCGTTTATTGCTGGATGGGCGATGATAGCCTGGGCTGGAAATTTGCCCATGTTATGCTTCGGAAGATTTGTTACAGGTATTACCTATCTTCTTAGTATCCTATCTTACCTATCTTATTAGTAGTTTTCTTATTGTATCAATTACCTACTGCATTTAGATTTATGAACGAGAAATCTGAATCATTTGAATTAATTAATTCATAAATATACTCAACTCAACAATTGCTTATAAATTATGGTGTTTTTTGTGCTCTTGATTTCATTATTGCAATATAACTAGCACTAAAGTTCAAGTTAGAAAAGTATTTTAGTTACTTTCTTCATTGGTTGGAAACTACGATTGGATAGATTTTTTCAATAATTTTTTTAGAGTTGCTAAATGCTCTAAAATTTTATTTTAATAGAGAAATCTCTATCTCTCAATTTCAGGACTTTTTCCGATTCACGTGTTCATGGCAGAGCATTTTATCAAATTAAATTACCATTTAGGAATATATCTATCAATTATGCTCATGTAAGATGTTTTGGGTCTTAAAGACTACAAATAAAAAATGTCACCCTTTCCCAGTTTTCCCAAAACCATTTTTTGTTGACTCATGAAAAGAAATTTTTTTAATGCCAAAACGTATTTTTGTGTAGGTTTTTGTGGAGGTGCGACTACGGTGGTTGTTCCTGCTTATATTAGTGAAATTGCGGAAGACAAAATAAGAGGGACTTTGGGAACATTGATGATATTAATGCTGGTTGCTGGAGTCCTGTTCGCGTAAGCATTTTATTTTACTTTCCCGCATTGAACCTAAGTCTAATATTATTTATGTGCTGGAAAAGGGAAGTATAAGAAAATATCAGAAAGAAGATTTCTAATGCTTACTTGATGTTCTTTCAGATTTATTCTAGGGACGTATCTGTCCTTTTTCTGGTTGTCCATTGCATGCGGTGTCGTTCCTGTGATATTCTTCATAACTATGAGTTTCATGCCTGAGTCCCCTCGTTTCCTTTTGGTCAAGGGAAAAAGTGAAAAAGCAGCCCGATCTTTGGAATGGCTTCGAGGAGCTGACAAAAGAGAAAACATAGAGCCAGAACTTTCAACTGTAAGAAATCCGAACATTAAAATAATTACTGGAGCTTATAATAGTTCCATTCTATATAAAAGCAGTTTTTTTAAAAGTTTTCTCAAATATCAATACTTTAAAAGAAATAAACGCATTTTCTAGTTTCTAGTCATATTATTTTTGTACACAAACAATATGATACATTTTAGTCGTTAACCTTCACTTGCCCTTCAAAATTCTAATGCTATAAAATTGTGAATTGTTGCAGATTGGGAGTTCCATCGAAGAGTCCAATAGTCACTCTTCGAATTGGCGTGATCTTTTGCAGAAAAGCATTTTGAAGCCGACAGCAGTATGTGCCGGTCTGATTTTCTTCCAGCAATGCTCTGGTGTCAACGGTGTTTCCTTTTTTGCCGTGGACGTGTTTCGATCTGCTGGGACGGAGCTAGATGCCAATATTGCTTCAATTATAATCGGCGCCTGTCAATTCTTCACCGTCCTCGTCGCCCCGATAATTCTGGTCGACAGACTGGGCAGGAAAATCCTTTTGGTGGCATCCGAGCTCATCATGGTCGTCAGCCTCATCGCCCTGGGCCTCTACTTCTACCTCAAAGAGCAGAACGGAGACGTAGCCCCCGAATCTCTCTCTTGGCTCCCTCTCGCCTCCCTCATCCTCTACATTATCGGCTACAACATCGGTACGTCCTTTTCATCAAGTCTCTCTCTATGGACTCTGGACCTGAGTAAAAAAAAGAGCTAAACCAACTATAAAATTGTGAAAGTGCCCAAAATTTGTCGAAAATATTTCGGTATATGTATCTGTCTGTAAGGGTCCATTTCCTTAGTGTTTGCAACAAAACTAAAGCTTCCGGAATTTACCCAAGATTCCATCTGCAAAATTAAAAAAAATAGAAACAACTTTTATAGCTTTGAAATATTAAATGGTAAGAAATGGGTAAGATTACGTTTTCCAGGTTGCACACACAAAGATACGTCGCAAAGTAGATTAGTTGTAATGTTGAAATATATTTTGTAAATGAAAATACACACATAGTACAAGTATGGCCAAGGTCAAATAAGGTTCTGGAATTGTGAATATGTAGGTTTAATTTGCTTTTATGCACTCTTTGTTGTCTGCATGAAAATTTTGTAGTTGGATTACATTGCATTGCGTTAAAATTTTACAATGAACTAATCGATCGTGTTGCTGGATTTTTTTTTGTTTCGAATAGGAATGGGTCCCTTGCCCTGGTTGGTCATGTGTGAGTGCGTTCCAAATCATGTTAAAGGTAAGCTAAGTTTAGAATTTATTTTCATCTGTAGAAGTACTTGCTTTTGTATTTAGTTAAATGTAAATAAAGAAATGAAGTTGAAGGACTTTTGACATTCAATATTTAGCGATCTTGAAAATATTATAAGATTTTTATGTGTTGATTGGATGAGAATTTCGCCCAATTTTCAACTCAACATTTATGATTTTGTTTTGATGTTTTCTATTTACTTGTTGAAAGCTTTAAATTTTCTGTGTTGGTAAATATAATTTTAGGTTTGGCGTCATCCGCAGTGTCTTCAATCTACTGGATATTGTCCTTCCTTTCTGCTCAAATTTTTCAAGATTTGGCCAAAGTTTTGGGCTGGTCTGGACTTTACTGGATGTCTGCTTGTATTTGCGTCGTCGGAGCAGTTTTTATTCTTGTGTACTTGCCCGAAACGAAAGGCAAAAGCTCTGAGGAGATTCAGAAATTATTTATGTCGAGGAAAACGAGGCAGGTGACTGAACCCGACAGTCTCCAGTGTAAAGGGATTGACAATGCCGTGTTCCAACTTTAGCAGAGCAGACATTTTAGCAACTAGAGACACCCTCCATTATTATTCCTATGTTTGTTTAGTAGCTAACTAATTAATTGATCAATTCCTGTGCTCACCGATTAGTTACAACCAACCCGTTATTTTCTGCGTGCCTAACTTGTATTTTCCACTGATCTATAAATTGTAATAATCATGGGACAAAAATTTCGATAGTTTTCACGTGTCTATTTTTGAATTATTCATGTGAAAAGTTATCTGCTATTTTACGTGATGTTATTTTTTTGTTCATGCCTCATGTATCTTGCCTATGAATTTTATCAGAAGACTAAAATCCCTGATTTTAACATGTAGGACCAATCATTCAGCATTTTTATTGTTTACACAGTTTTAGTAATTAGGATTTCAAAACTATACCGGACTCTGATGGAGCAATCCACAGAAATCTCATTGTTAACATTAAAATAAGCCCATTCAATTAACTAATTATAATTTTGGGAATTTCATCTGAGCGCCTATAAGTTTCTAGAGATTAATGTTCCTGTAGTGTAACTATTTAGTATAGTACTAAGATATTATTAATTCGTAGGTCCCCAATAATATTATAATTACTATATTATTATTAAATAGTGTGATTGCTTAAGTGTTTATATATTCACGAATACTCACCTGACAAGGATTCACTTAGTATGATTCAGGAAATATCTGCTGGAAAGGTTCAGAAAAAATTAATTCAATGGGATTTATTGGGCTTAAGAATTATTAATGTATTTTGTTTGTCTTTAACGACTTTTAATAAATCATTTAGCAGATTTCTCTAAGATATAATAATAGAAAACTACACCAAAGTACCAACTACTAATACATTTCCAAATAGCGTGCAACCCGATGTACATCCCCAGGGGATTCATCATTTTTAAAACAATTTTTTCTAGCGGGTTTTCTATGAAATAATTCTCTTAGCTTTTTAAGAATTTATAAGCTATTTATGATAGGGATTTATCGAGTAGCACGCTGTCTTACTGTCTTTGACCTTTAAAAATACATTTTGAGATGTTCTATACCAAAGCCCATACTTATTTAATAGTTATAGTTATACTTAAAGGTAGAATAAGTGTACACAGTAGCCCAATAATGTTAATTAGCAGGTAACCCAATAGTAATGTTTACCGTAGCAGGTTAAATACTTGAATATTCTTAGTAGAATTTGTATTGTGATAGAGCTGATTGTTCAATTGTTTTTTTTTGCATTTATCTGTTATTCTTATTTGTCTTTTTTTACTTGTTAAAATTCAAAATTGCCGTATAACTAATGGCAGTACCTAATTGCAGTAATAAATATTTTGACTACCCATGGCATTTGTATCAAAAAATAATTTTTCATTTACGTTAAATTTAATTCCTGCATTAAATAATAGGTGCTGATTAATTAAGTAGACTATCTGCGATTCAGTTATGGGTATTACCACTTCTAGCGAGGGTATAATCATAATTGTGTAACTTCACTGTAAGGCACATTGAATCAATAGTCATAATTATCTACCTAATATTTTGAAATACTCGGATACATGAGAGATTCGCGTGGAAATATATAAAATAGCTATAGTAGTAGTACCTACACATTTCTTGATTGTTCTACAATGAATAAACGCGTGCATGAAGCATTGTTCTTATAGTACTTAGATTCAGATGAAAGTAAAATAATTATTTTCCACACGACCAAAAGTAAATGATCTGAACAGGTTTATTGCAATGACGTCAACTGCATTAGACAGATGCTGAATTTTGTCTCTCTATATATACCTCAATACATAATAATTATTGTACATACATATATATACAAATAAGAAGATATACAACATTTAGTCAACAAACCATATAAGTTGATGGACTAGAGTTATTTAAGGTGTGCTAATAATTTGACGATATCATACCTTGTTGTAGGATAATTGTGAGCCTTTTATATATATAGCAGTTGATAGCTACCCAACTTTTTAAAATTCTAGTGGAAATTATTCGTAAAATTTTTTTAGATTTTTTAAAAGTAGCATGTACATTGTACACGTGCTATTATACACATGCCATTTATACTACATGCACTATTATTAGCCTTGAAAAATCGTCTAAAATTTCATTTTTTGTAATTAGGGTTATGGTACTTTGTATATCAACTTGTCGGTCGACTTGATTCACTATTTTTCCTATACAGAATTTTATTTTTGAAAATGTTGGAACCTGGTGCCCTCGAAAAATATGAGCAGATTTCAAAAATGTTTATTTCCCTGCTGTACATTAAGTCATTTACCTTGAATTTGGGATGGAAATCATGTCAACCCCTCCTTAAAATTGTTGTCCGCTCCTGTCTGCTCTTTCTCTGGAATTGAACCAATTCGTAATATTTTTGTTTGTAATTATTGTCACAGTCACATACCACATACGTATTAAAATAATTACATGAATTGTATCTAAATTTGTAGTGAAGTTATATAGTCACATAGATATCGAGTTGTCACAGTTCTATGCATTTTTATTCACTTCAATTTCCAATGAATTCATTGGTAGATAATAAAAATGTGTGTAACAGTCTCTTGTGGAATGTATGTTGGCTGACAATGCAAAAAAACTAAAAAGGCGTATAGGTATATATTCTGTTTTTTACAAGTAATTCAATGTAACTTTGAAAATAATAGGTAAGCAGACTATCGACAATATCGTATTGCATTGTGTTCGGCTATAATGTTAGTGAGACACGCAAGGAGAGGTATAGGTACTTAAATGTCAGCAGCTGAAATTAAATACAGTTAGCAGTTACATAAAGGAAACAAAAACATTGGCGATTTGCATAAGGAACACAAGAGATTGTGTTCACCCATGCTCTCTGATCTGAACAAATGCTCTGATTATGATCATGTGCACAAAACAAAGAGATGCAGATAATTGTGTTACCTACAGTAATCACTATACCTATGCATATGCCGGACAGACAATTTTTGACAATGCAACTGTCAATTATATTTTCAAAATACTAATTAGTGCTTTCCTATAGTCGCTCTTGCTTTAAATACTTTTAGCTTTAGGAGAATTGCTCAGGCAATAGTCTTCCCTGTAACAAGAACAAGTTACCTAAGAATGACGAGTGACACAACGACGAATGACGAATGAAGTAATTTATGATTATTCATCGGTACCATCTTTATAAGAATTACCTGTCTGTCCGTAGCAGTTTCAGCAGGGTATGTAGCAACGGTCACAGTCATAGGCTTGGCTAGAACCAGGTAAATCAGACAACTTCCCAATGATGATCTAATGAAAACCCGAAGAATGTCGCACTGATGTATCATAAAAAATCCCACATAGCCAGAAAAGTTGCTCGGACGTCAAGAAGCGTTTCAGCTTTAATTGCGCATTAATTCTGTTTTCATTGCGAATCTTAAATAGCGCTACTTTTTTACATCCGTTTGTATAATGGTTCGTTATGACTGTAGGTAGGTAGACAGAATGAAAAGCAAGATTCCCTTTTTGCTCAAAAAGCAGATCATTGAGTCAGTACGAGTGAATTGGCAAACTGCTAACACGCCAAAATGCCAAAATTCCCAACTAACTGCCGGCGGCATGATTTTTCATCTCTTCTTGGCCATGCACATTAGCGACACAAACCAAAGGCAACGCAATCTCCTATGTTATGATCTACTGCTACAATCTACGATGGAACTTTGTGTAGCCTGTGTCACTACTTTTCATGTACAACTAGTCTTCTAGAGCACTAATACAATTGTGCACAGGCAGTGTGTGTATGCACATTGACCCAGTAGTAGGGAGCTTTGTGAAAGATTAGAGTGGAGATGAAAAGCGTTGGAAGAGCATAAAAAGTGGTTGCGTCAAAAGATATACTCTTCTACTCATCAATGACGAGCGTCATAAGATCTGCAGCATTTCTGCAGTAAAAGCCGCACAGAGCTCTCTTCCGCAATTTTCCGCTTCAGAATGGAAAAATTTGCACTTCTCTTTGTAATTGTCAGTTTTTGTGTTTTGCCCGGGAACTGCCAATTCACATTCGGACAGAATCGACAGACGAATCGGAATTCTTTGTCGCAGAGATATTTTGATTTGTTTGCCTCGTCTCCGTACTCGACTCCTGCTGCTGCCGGGGGTGCTGCCCCTCCAATCCCTTCGGGATTCGAAAGATACAATTTGTCGGCCATTTCAGAAAAGTGCCCTAAAGACTCCTTCTATGCCAGTTACAATCCAAGCCACAGAAATGCCGTCTCATCCCTCACTCAATTTTATATGGGTCAGTCATTCACTTTTGCTTTGTTTTTCTCTAGGCCATTTTCATATTTATTTACTATCAACAACAACCGGGGTGAGTATGAGTACCTAGTAGAACAGATTGAGTACCTCTCACATCTAGTCAACTAGTCACATAACAATTGCCTCACCACAGACACGTCTTACTTTACTTCCCTAATTATCTTACTTCCCTAAACAACTTTTGATCATCAATGATATTGACTACAATTATTATTGGGATTTTATTACAGAATTTGCCAGAAAAATAACAATTGTCATATTTAGAAATTAAATTGTGCATGAACATGAGGGGTCATCTTGAAGGTCAAATAATATAACGAACTTTGAACTAAATAAATAATAATTATTTATTTCTCATGCGGTTTACACATTTGTGACAATATTGCGGTGTAAAATATTCAAAATATTATTAATTCATAATATTTGTAGAAACAGATTATTAATTCACTCCCTGACCATGGGGAAAATATCAAAGGCTAAAACACATCATACACATGTACAGGCAAAATATTTATTGCATTATTTGTTTTTTTTTGCCGAAGAAGAATTAGAATTCTTAGTCATACTACTAAGAATTTTAAACGTAGCTACGTCAATATTTTCCAACACATTTTATGATCTTTTCAACAGGTGGTTTTCCATTCATTTCAAGGGCAAAAATAAACTTTTCATGAGGCTATTTCAGAAACATATTCGTATGTCTTCTACGAGTCGATTTACTTTTATGCAAAATTGTTGCCCAAAAATACTGCGGAGAAAAAGGAATAATTTTAGGATAATTTGGGGAGCAAATTAAATATTTAATGTTTTTATTATTTGTCTAATGTGAAATACATTTTAATGAGATGCTTTACATTTAGACCCAATGATCCAAAGAAAGAATGGATGAACAGACTTCTTTTTTAATGTGTTTACCTCACACTGTGCATCCATCGTAAATATTATTCCCATTTCAGTAGAAAGCTCATTTAAATTATTCTGTTCAAACAGATTTTAAAGAGAAATGCAACAAAAGAGCCTAATCAATTAAATATATGAGTTATTCACGACTCATGACCTTTTATTTTCCCTACTACTAGAATTTCAGCAAAGAAAGAGGAGCCAAACATTTGATGAACAGAGTTGTGTGGCAACTTTTTTACTCTTTGCATGTACAGATGCATATTTATTTTTGTGCATTCACCTTTTCTTTGTACTTTGTGTCCATTCCTTTCCTGTTTACCCTAGCGAATAACAGAATCTGTCATTCAATTTCTCTTTTTAATACGACAACAAACCCATTTAATCAACTAAATACCTAAATGATAGAAATAATAGGAACTATCTACAACAATTTAGTTTTTTGGAACCAAATGTAAATACGTATGGCATTTATATGCATTATTTTTAGGACTGCCCACTATTGAAATGAAGACCAAATGAATGTGAATTTATAAACCCATCACTATACATTATATGTCTACTCACTCTACAACTATGGTTGTACCTGAATGTACTAATGATTTTTTTTTCTTGTTTTACTGTTTGCAGTAACACTGGAAATAATAATTTTATTTCAGCCAATTTCTCAAAACCCTGAAATTATTCATGATGATGACATGGCTTACTTTGTTTTAAGTCGATTTAATAAACCGAATGAGTATTTGGTTAGATCAGTTTTAGAAATAGGCAGTTCTAGAATTTAAAATTTTTTTTAACATCCGGATTTTGGTAGTAGTATAAAATAAAAATCAAAAAATTGTGACCAAAATTATTTTGGCCAAACTTCCCTATAGTACAAACTATATTGACTGTATATATAAACTACATAAAACCTAAAATGGAAATTATTTTGTGAGCAGATATGCCAAACTTCGATAGTTTGCTCCGTCTGGCAGAGTATTTCAAACAGAGTCCTGATGTCCATCCAAAAGTTTGGTACACATCCTTTCTGAGTGCAGCACTTCAGCGGGCTCCCAACAGTTTGGATATAGATCGCCCAAGTTCCATCGAACTTTTCCCAACGTCCTTCTTCCCAGCTGCCCTCCTCCGACAAAATACTTCAGCTCAGGTTTTTTCCGACCTTAACTAAATTTTTCCTCAAGATTTTCAAAAATTTCGGAGTCAAAAAAATCAAAAATGAAATTATAAAACTTTTTACGATAGCTGACAGCAAACGAAGATTAAGTGTGCAAACAAACAGCAAATTAGAAGTAGGAATTTTAGGAAAGGAATTAGTTGTCAGGAAATGACAGTGGATGTTTTGATATGAATCTTTCAGGAGTGTGTATTTTTGGACGAAAGATTTGGAGCAGACAATGGCATCGAAAATCGCCTTTGGTACTTCCGAGAAGATTTGCAGCTGAATGGTCATCATTGGATTTGGCATTTATTGTATCCGGTCAACAGCACTGTAGGAATTGACAGAAGAGGAGAATTCTTTTATTTCTTCCATCACGAATTAATGGCAAGGTAAGCACTAGCCATTTAATTTTATTGCCTTTTGGGATAAAAACATTTGCAATAATTTAGACGTGCATTTATTTAAGTGTCTTTTTTCCATGAAAATGTTTTTGCTGTGATTTTAAAAGAAATTAATAATCAACTTACACAAAATATTGAATTAATGAATTACAATTTGGGGAACTCTATAATTTAATTTTAATTCGTTTTTAATTCAATTTTTTATTTTTTATTCAATTTAAATTTAATTTAAGCTTAAATTTTGTGTTTTGTGTGTCAATATTTAATTTTAATTTTAATTTTGTGATTGATTTTAAGGTACACAGCGGAGAGGCTTTCGAACGATTTCCAAGAGCCCGTTCCATTGGACATGCAAGTAGACACGGTGATTGAAGAGGGATACAAGCCCCATTTAGCTGACGGAATTTCCTCTTCACAATGGGCAGAAAGACAACCTTTCAGAAGATTATCGGTTAGTTATTTCATTTCAAGTTTGATCGCACACATTGCAGTCATAAGAATTAGTGCTCCAATTAAAGTTTTTATTTAGGAAGTTTTGAATTCGACTCTGCGGCAAGAGTTGTTGAACATGACGATTACCAGGGACCGTGTGCTGCAAGCTATTCAACAAGGAGTTGTTCTAAAAGTAAGTATCACTCATTATTCATCTTTAAACCAATTAACTCTATCTAGTCTTTATGCAATGAGAAAACGCAAGCTATATGCATGCATTCTGAAAATTGCGGATTTTGTGCACGGAAATAATATTTTGCTTATCTTTGGATTAACTTTCATGACTGTTGGTTCATGTCGATTATCAAATAGCACACACAATCGCCTGTAGCTTTGAAAACCATTCTTAATCCTAATTTAAAATCTTTCCTAATAGGTTTGTTTTTATTTGTCAATATCTTGTTATCTTTATCCAGGATAACAACCTGGTTGAAATAAATGGGGATGATCACATCGATCTGTTGGGGGAACTTACAGAAGCTTCAAATCATTCTGTCAATCCAACTGTAAGTCTTAAATAAAAATTATTAATTCATTTGATTTTGAATTCTTCCCGTACTTATAATATTGTTAAATCCGTTAGCACTACGGCATGGACGGCTTCCACAATCAAGCTCACTGGATCATCGCTAATGTTGATGCTAATACAGCTCCGGTGAGTTCTAAGTTCTAATCCGATTTTCATGAGTCGTCACCTGCGAATAATTCCTTCTTTAACCTTATTTTAGTTTCCCAAGTCTATTTTATTACTATACATATAATTTGCTGTACCATCTAGTAATATTGAAAACCTGAAAAATGTTTTATTTTGTGTTTTAGGGAATAGAAGGAGTGATGGGTATGCTAAAATATTATGCCGAATACTGATATCATACAATAGTGCTACGAGTTAATCTTAATTGATTTTATTTATTATTTTACAGGTGATGCCTCTACAGCTATGAGGGATATTATCTTTTATCGTTGGCACAGATATGTTGACCTCGTGTTACAAAGTTACAAAGACACTCACTTGAAACCATATGCTCCTTATGACGTAAGATTAAGTCTGCTCTTCATACATGGCCAAGAGGCATGGGCTCCAGACCCCTCTTTTAACACAATTTGGAGACCCCTCCCTAACCCTATACCGA
>JAAAYG020049360.1:0-39800 GCA_009936455.2 Tomocerus minor
GCAAATGAGACAGAAAGCAATGGAAGGGATTGCTGCTGCATGTACACACATCCTCTTCGCGATGTTCTAGCTGTCTGTCTCTGTGTGGCTGACCTCTTTCTATTTCCATCTCCATGCCATACAGAATGGAATAAAATCCTTTTTCCCACAGATTATAGATGAGACCAGTGCTATGTACACGATTACAAGTTCCATTAACAATGCAATATAAAAATGAGTAGGTACCTCAGACGGATATCTGTAGTTATTAGGAGATCAGGTATATACGGATGGAGATGGTTAGGTAGAAGAGTTGGTTGGTAGGTAACAGAGAGAGAGAGAGAAGGTAAATGTGTTTTAATTTGACAAGAGCGAGTTTGGATGAGTAGTTGTGGGAGCATTGGAGAGAGACTCATTTCACGACCAACTAATTGAAAATCTTTGAGTGTAGATTGGAGAGTCTCAAATGTCTTCCTCTCATCTGCACAGTGCAAACAACTCCTGACTGAGTCTGACAACAATAGAACTCATTTCCAACTCATCTGCCCTGCACGTAATTCCATAGCCCAGCCAGTGGCCTGGCCACGCACATTCCCTCTCTCTCTCTCTCTCCAGTTGACACTCTTGTGTTTGGTGACGTGCAGTTGGAGTGGAAGGCAGAGGAGATAGGAGGAGGGATAGGGATTTCTATTTATTGACTCATCTGCCTGTGGACCTGACTTCCTACTCAAGTGAATTGGACAGAAGGAGCTGAGAGGGAAAGAAGAAGACGTCTCTAATTACTTTCTGCTATTGTTGCAATTACTGCAGAGTTTCTCTGTCTTCCGAGCATCCTTATCTCCTCCGTCCAGAACGCCTAATTACTCCTCCTTATTATTGTGATTATCTGTAGGAGTCCTCGTCCATACTTTAATTATAGCTCTCTCAACTCTGCACTGACTATTAACCGGGAGTGGCCCTCTCTCTTCCACTGCCAACTAAATGGCATTAGCACTCGCTATTAAGCACTTTGTCCATATTCACGAGATCCACGAGCATGCATCTCCACTATATCCTCATATAGTCGGTGGGTGTGTGCACCAAGCAGTTCAGTGTATGCAGAGAGAGAGAGAGAGAGGATGAAGCCGCCTTATAAGTATCAGTCTTAAATGTAATTCCATGCCCAGGTCAATTATGAGACAGAGGTTGAGGGCAGAGGAGCAGGGACAGGCAGTGCATATTCTGCATACGTTCTTTCTGTGTGTGTCTGTCTGCATTTCAAAGAAGTGTTCACCGAGTCAGGTACCTACACCACAAACGAGCCTCTCCAATCCAATGTCAATGCAGAGAGAGAGAGATGCGAGTTGGATTGTTGCTTGGATGTGGAAACATTAAGAAGAGATGTCCTGCTGTGACCTTTTCTCCTTTTTACTCCAATCCACTAAAACAGAGGACGATAGAGAATGTGTGCATTGGGGAGTGAGTGTAGAGAGAGAGGCTCTGACGGGGCTAATATTATTATTATGGAGATGGAGTATATAGGGCTAAATAAGTCTAAGATGTTGTTGTTGGGTTGAGTGACTTGACTTGCATGCTTGTCTGGTTTTTTCTGTGTGTGTAGCATTGGCGCAGAAGATCTCATCGATATCCGCCTAAGTAGGTACGCCATAAACCAGCATTGTGTGTCTATGTAAATTTCGATAGGATAGTCTGACGTATCTGATTCAAAGTAATTTATCTGCTCCATTCTGAAGAGAGCGAGGAGATCCCTATTTGAGTTTCTCATCTTCACCAGCCAAGGAGCCATCCACACAACCATCCCGACTCGACCCAACTTTCCTCTCACTCCCTAGCCAAAGAAAATAAAGGGCCAAGCAAAACGTGCTAATTTAATAGTCAAGGCGCGGTCCCATCTCTCTCCTTTCCATCTATTTAACTTCAGCTGCACGTCATCTCATAATCTCACAACACAAAAACCCAGAGTTCTCTACACCTATCATTACCATTATTATTATTATCCCTACTCACTCCTCTCCATCCACACTCACAATGGCACATCAGCACTGCCAAATCCGCTCACCAATATCTCTGACCCCCTAATTTACACTTCACGACACTTAGTTAGGATTTAGAAACTGCCAATATGCCCAGCATTTTCTACACACAAACCCTCAGCAGCAGATTCAGACATGGACAATATCCACGGACTTCGTCAATCTTCATAGTCACTGTCCACCTAATTATTGCCAAATCCAAGTATTTTACAAATGCGTCCTTGCGTGAATATTCTCTACATATCCATGTGAAGTCGCATTGACTCAAAATCTAGTTGCTTCAATCACGCCAACGTTGACAATGAGTTGCATAAGTAATAACACTGTTTATGCCTAGCATCTAAGTCGAAACTGCCCCAATGTAATGGGCTATAAAACATTTTAATACTACTTGACTCTTGGGTCAAAAATGTAGTAAAAAAAACGAGAATATTCCAAGTAAAGATTACTGATTACATGAAAAATGTAGAAAATCGTGGTGGGTAGTAATGCAAGAGATCCCGAATTGTTATGGATGTAAAAAGTGTCAACCCGGAGAAAAGTAAAAATGAGAGCGTGCTTGAGGATCATATATTGATCGACTACAAATAACGAAGTTTTACTTACTAAATGTCTTAGCAAATATTAGCATTAGCACAAAAGCCTTATTTCGGTAATAGTTCTGTAGGCAGGCTAAAATTTGGCCAGGAAGATGTTCTATGTATTCACCATTTCTGTAAAAAGTTGTGCAACAAATAAGGTGCATTGCCTTTGGAGGGAAGTGAGTGAGGGTATTTAAGGTGAGGTCCTGATTTGAAGTGAATTGACGTGGACGTGAGTGAATTATGCCATGTCAAAGATGTCTGTGTCGGCTGTGTGTGTGCTGCATGCCACATGCTACAATTATTCCCAATGTCTCATTTCGACTGATTGTTTCACAAGTGTTTCTTGTCGAATGCAGGGGATGATCCAAGGAGTACATTATGGTCCACTTACATGGCTCGTGCAATCCTCTTCATGTCCTCTATCCATCCGTCCATCCATCCAGTCATAATATTATTGTCTTGTCATGCCGCACTGTGAATCAAACCATTCATATTGCTCTAGCGTTGTGAACTCAACTATTTCTATTATGTACATCGCTCTAAAATGCAACTCTTAAGTACACGAACGTATTGGTGGGGAACACACACCGTGCCCCTAAACCATATTCCCCACTCAGCCTCCCAGGTCTCATTCTCATCCTTTTAAACGAACTGGAAAATGGAATCTTGTACAGCTCACACGTTGCTAAATTAAAGTGACCTCAAAATTCTAAATGTGGGAATTGCGTACTTACTCTAATGACTTGCATTAAGATTAAATTATGTAAAAAGGTATTTTCTGAAATGTCAAAAGCATACATATTACAACTAACAATAAATTTGATTTCTTTGCAAAAATATTCGCAACTTTCACATATGTAGGATGAAAATTATGTCTACATATTTTGTATGTCTGAGATTAGTATGTAGAAGTTCAATTTATTTTTCAGATTGCACTTTTAAATGACATTTTTTATGATAATTTTGTAAAGCGTTAATTTATTATTGTATATTTTAGGATTTGTCATTTGGTATTAGGTGTTTAAATGAGATTTGTGATTTGGGGACACAGTGTAGCGTTACATTAGAAGTGAGACATATGGATTCTCCCGTTCATTCAGTGATGTCGAGGAGTTCCTTAGCGGAGAGAGTAATAGTAGGATGTGTGTACATGTGTGGTTACGTATTAATGTGTATACTATGATACAGGTAGGTATGCATATAGTGATAATCTCCGTTGTTGATTATAGTAAATGTGAGATGAGATGTAGAAAGTGTAGATTGTCCGAATGATGAGCATGTTGGAGCGGAAAGGAGTGAGGGCGGACACATGTGTTCATTATTATATGATAATTAATGCTTTCTATGCGCCACATGCATCTCTTGAACATTTGCACACTTTGTTTTCTTCTCCTTCTCAATCTCTCCTTTCTTCTTCGTGAATGTACCTCACTATTCCGCATCACTCCCCATCTCCAAACGCATCTCTCTCTCTCTTCAACGACTCTGTGTCAGAGTCTTTCTACTTGTACGTAGGCAGAGAGTGCAGGCAGACTGGGGCCACACTGTGTCAGAGTTGTGTGCGAGGACAAGGATGAGACTGTCGAGTGAGGAGCAGAAGAGATAGTCGACCCATCCCATCCGTCCGTCCAGTCATTGCAATAACAATAATAATAATAACCTGTCTCTATCTGTCTGTCCGACTCTTCCTCCACATCGTCTTCCCATCATCTTTCCCTATGAATAGCTCTGCACTTATTCAGACGCCTCCCTTCTCTGACCACCACTTGACTCAAGCCTTCAGATTCCTCACTTCCATTCTCTCCATTCAGCATGGCACATTCCAACATCTTCACAACCTGCACCACTTTCTGTTTATTGGCACTACGCATCACTGCACACCTCTTTTCTCCTCGTCTCTCCTCTCTCTCATTTCCAAGTCTGAATTTATTTGGCAGATTCAAAGGACACGAGTGTCATTGAAAAAGTTGATTGCCCAACATCTCTGCTCTGCACATTTCAGTTTCTTGCTCTTCTTCTTTTATTCCCCCTTTTCGGTGGGTTGGACCTTTAAGCCCAGCCATTATGACATCATGTCAAGTAAATCCTTCAATTAATCCGCTGCCCGCACCTACTCGAGTTACTCGACTCGCCTATTCCACACAGTGACAACGTTCTTGTCTTTCCAACAGGATATTCAATTAGGATGCCAAAGAATGTAATGCAATGTCTCGTAATTTCAGTTAGGGAAGGGAGCATTCAATTATCCCTAGGAGAGTTGCAGGTGGAGATTAAAATATTTCGTAGTGAGTGGACCTTGTCTAAGACGGACGAGAATGGCCATACTTTGTCAACTAGTTGCTTGAAGGAGGCGAGCGAGAGAGAGAGAGAGAGGATGAGAATGAGATGAGTCTAGGAAGAAAAAGAAGTAGGTGAGTCGACTTGGAGAGGATGAGTCGTTGATTTCCTCAAGATTTGCATCATTCTAGTTAGTTATATTTGACGTGTCTCTGCAGGTCAATCTGACAGAATGGGAAAGGCTCTGTGTGTGCACTGTGCACATGACGGCCTGTCTCGAGATTCCTTCTCAATTGACATTTGTTTTTATTCCTCTCCATTGTTCCGAATTGACTCTTCTCACCACTCCACTCATTCATAAGACATCTTCCTCATCCCGCACATCATCTCTCCACCAATGTAAACGCTACTATGAATCCTCTATGAAATTATATTTCTTGTCTTCGCTGCCATACACCTCACATCCTCCTATTTAGTACACCAACATTTCATTAAGAGATAGGATCTATTTACACACATATTATATTTCATAAAGACAGGAACTGTAGTCCAACATGCAGAAAAAATAAAGTAAATAGAGTAAAATTGAGGATTATGAGTATATGAGTAGTTAATAAAAGCAGTGGCTAGCACATTAGTCCACCATGTGCAGATAATATAGTTATATGAGATTATATTATCTGTAGATCCCTAACATAAGGTACCTTCAGTAGTATTTTATTACGTAACAAGGCACCAGCACATAACGTGACTCACATTTCCTTTTCTCATTCAAATGGGATGTACCTTTAACTAGTGCAGAGAGTATAAATTTCTGTTGGTAGTGGATGCTGAGTGATGGGAGTTGCAAGAAGGAAAGAGTAGGGAATTTAATATTTGATTTACTTAGGTGCACTTTTATTTGAGAAGGAAGGAGTACTGATCTTAGATACAGTGCATAAGATGTGCATGGAAGCGTATACAGAGGGAGAGTGACTACTGGACAGATGCTAAAGTTGCATAACGTGGTGATAAAGTTGTCTTGATGGCATAGAGCTTGTGGCTATAGTAAATATCTGATATTGTGAATGAATGGGATGATGGGCTGGATGGGTGCAAGAGGAGGCAAAGATGAGATGCAAAGATTTAATTTATTTGGAGCAGTGCAGTGCAGTGGGTGCGCGGATGCAACGCCGCCAAGCAACCACTCCGGGATTCCATTTTCAGGTAAAGGGGCATAAGTGAGGGAGGGAGGACGGAGAGTCTAAATATACAGATAAATTATAGAGATTCTTAAGAGAGAGAGAGAGAAGGAAGATGTGCGGAGGAAGAGGTCGTGTCGTGCTAGGGAGATGGATGGACGGGGAAGAGATGGGAGGAAGATGCAACAGGTAGTATCTACAGATGAGTGTGTGTGTGTGCAGTGGATGTGGTGGCTGGGGCACATGAGCGACTGACTGTGACTGATTATACATATTCATTTTCCCCAGAAGCGAATGCCGCAGACGATGATTTCAAACGAATGTTTTTGATGGCATGGACTGAGCGTGGGAATTGTTAGCAACCAAGGCGTGGTCCGTCCTCCTCTTCTTCTTCTTTTCATGAACTGCCTTTCATGTTCCATTCCTTCGCATCACCTCGCTCATTACATCACTCACACTGCACCAGATCTACATCTCAACTCTTCTCTCGACCCTGCACACACACACACACACCACGCCACCATATCTCTCTCTCTCTCTCTCTATCAAATGCATTTAGGTAGCTCTATTTATAATATTATCCTTATCCCTCATCTATGTAGCCACTTCCCTCCAGATTCAGACTCACTGGAGGAAATTCCTTTCTCCCCCAACTACTCTCAAAGCATTTCCTCTTTTCATAACTTGCAAATTAATGAGTTGATGAAAAATTATACAAGATTTTCTGTACTCTTGAAAATTGTTGTCAAAATCATTTAAGAATTTCCTCCCTTCTTGATTTGTCCAAGATTTAATGTTAGTATATACGCCAGGATCCTGACTACATTTCCACCAGCGCTGAGTGAAACTTTTCGGTAGTTGTGCTATTAAAGCCGTCTCTGCGGTTTAAGGTGCCTTGCCTCCAAATATTGCATGAAGGTTTTATAGGGAGCTACTGCTAAAGTGTAGGTACATGTTGGCCGGCCTCCTTCTCTCTCTCTCCGTGTATGCAAGGGAGAGATAAGAAGAGTAGCTGGAGAGATCCTCTCTCAGCCGCCCATTTCTTAATATTATTAGACGGTGAGTTTAATTCGACTGAAGGAACGGCAGGATGATGGCTGAGGGAAGAAAGGGCAGAGGGATTCTTTCCTTTCACATCGTCCGCTCTCTGATAGACAGTTTGGGAGAATCAAAGACAAAAAGGCTTTGTCTTTACAGGAGATATCAAAGGATTTTATGAATCCCTGCCATTTATTCCTATTCTGTAACCTTTGAGCTAGGGATGTAAGTAGAGGCAAGAAAGTTCCATCTTGCATTCATATGGAAAGTTGTTCATTTCCTTCCCTCACTCCCTCATTGTAATTTTAATGTACCGACACGGTTCCAGTCCACATCTCCATTTACCTTTCTCTATGGCCGCAGATGCCTAGCACATCTCTCCAATTCAAATAGCGTCATAGCAAAGAGTTGAGGATAAAAAACGACGAGGCAAGCTCTCAGGTAAGGAAGTCTCGCTATTACTACAGATAAAAGTTGTGTGTTTCGTGCGTGCGTGTGGAAATGAAAGCTGTAGCTCGTACTTTGTGGTAGCGAGCCCCAGATAAGTGCCAGGGGAGCAGGGTAGTAGAGTACTGCTATTATATTACCTGCTGGCTGACAGACTGGATATGTAATGAATTCATAAGAAAAATAATTAGTTAAAAATAAACAAAAAACTTTTCTCAATAGTTCTATTATTTGTGGCCATTTTTTACGTCCCACTCTGTACTTGTATTGTCGTGGTCTATCCATGAGCCTCAATCCCTGCTCTTCGTTGTTGTTCTGTTGTGACGCGAGATGCGCCGAGTCTTTGAGACGTGCGAGCCGGTCTTCTTATGCTCATCTCCCTCACTCTGTCTCAGTCAGTCGGCTCAGCAGTGGGTCATCTTCCTCTCTTTCCTCTCTAAATCCGTCGCATCACCTGCCTCCACCTTCCCTGCCTCTCTCTCCAAAAATTCTTATGGCTATATACATGCAGCAGTAGTTGCAGGCTATACAGGGAAGCTGCCGAGTATGCCACTCAACTCACTTGCTCCTCTATTCTGTCTCTAGAGATTTCTGACAAACGGAATGATTGGCATCCTTCCTTTTTCATCCACAACTTTTGCTAGCTATAGAAATACATAGCTACCCTTATAAAATTCCTTGACGAGATGGATTGATATCTTCTGAGTGACACGTTTTCATATCATTGCTACTATTTTTATAATCGCAAGGGATTCAGGATATTTATGGCCAAAATTCTAATTTTTATGTACCTCAGACGATAATAATACATCATATCCCATGATTCTTCAAGTTCCCCGTAGTATAATTGTACGTGCCTTTGATGTAACTTATTGCAAAAAAGTATGTGGATGACTTTCTACCGAACTCTTTCATTCCAAATCAGAGGTCAAAAGGTCGCAAATAGTCATAATCTTGATTCTGGTCGGTGGAGGGGAATGTTTCACTGAAATTCCGAAGAGAGTTCAAATGCGAGAGAAAGAAGGCGAGTAAAGCAAGTCGAGGCTTTCAGTTATTGAAATTGACATAATATTAAACCTAACTCTGAGTTTCTTTGTAGGTCTCTGTAATTTCTGTTGAATCAGTTGGCTATTGTGTGTCGCCTACTAATCAAGAAATTTTGCGATGTGAAGTTTCATGGTGGAGTTGTTTAGCAAGAGAGGGAGATCATTGCCAGACGAGGTTCTCCCAACCATGTCAAGTGATAAATAAGAAAGGGAGCAGTTGGAGAAAATGGTATTTTAAGGTTTAGGAGTGGAGTGAGTAAGTGGGCGGCGGGGAGGGCGGCTGGTGGGTGGGCGGTGCGGCAGGCAAGATCTCACAGCAAGAAATACTCGTCATTAGCAATTAGGCGGACAAACAGCAGAAATCTTTTCAATGTCAATTGCTCAATAATAAATAATAGCTGAGAATGGTACTGATTGACTTGCTGCCTGACTCGCACGTCCACTTTTGAATCGCACAACTGATCTGATGCCAATTGCATTGCTGTGCTCATTAGTCAACCCCGTTTCCATTGTGCGCCGAGAATGAGGACCAGTCTACTCCGAGGATTCACGACCAACCAAGATCCACTCCTTGTCCTTTAAATCCACTTTTATCATCCCTCATTCTCGTCCACGCTCACCATCGTCGCCAGTTTGCCCAGTCCTCTCCAGTCAGTCCTGTCCTAGTCTAAAGAGCCCACAATCCCTCTTCCACAATTTCAATCCAATCCGTTGCGTATTTTCTTCTTGTATGTCCTGCCTGCCCTTCAAATGAAACGCATGCAATGCAATGGAGTGAATTTTACAGCACTTACTCATATAGATACATCTCCAGGCACTGCACAGTACAAATTAGGCTTTTTCTCATTTTCATGTTGCGTTGCGTGTAATTCCGTTTAAATCTGAGCATTGTATACCATGGACAATTGGACATGCTTGTGCTATGTACCTAGCCACTGTAGAAGGTGTTGTACTGCCATTATGTTAAATTATGTAATACTCATCCATTCTTCTACATCACAGAAACAATGCATTATGTAATATGCACCTTGCATCGTGGGTGTGAGCAATAGGAACGGAAGGGTAGTATTCCCATGTCCCAACCTCCCTCTGGGGAAAATATATCAATACATTACAGTTGATGATTTGCTGCACTGTCTCTGTGTGCAAATATTAGACAGTAATATATATAAGTAGTAGGGTACATGTGGAACTACTTTTATAACAGTTTGCTCCGTTGCATTTTTCCCCCTTTTTCTGCATGCATTTATTTTTAGAACCGTATGGTTGAACGTCAGGGGGAGATTTGAAAACTTTCGATTGACCTTTTCATAAGTTTGCACTGTGATGTGATGGTGCTTGTATAAACGGTGGAGACGAGCGTCTGTGGCTTCGGTGGATTAAGGCGACGACGTCTCTTGAGTTCCAAGGAGGCCCTTCCTATAGAATTTGATGATTTTATTGGGATTGGACGAGGTCGGCTGACTGCCATGTGATTGGGTTTGTTAGCACTTAGTTAAGTAGCATGATGTTCTTAAAATTATTATTTTAATGTGCACTGGCTGAGCCTTGGCGTAGGAGAGAGAGGAAGGCAGAGAAGACACGGCTGCTGCTGCTGGTCCACCAAATGCTTCGTAATCTAATGACATGAAATGAAAGTGGCGAGGCATTGAGGATGCACACATCAAAGGGAATGATGTCAGTGTGTGCAGAGTGAGGGCGAAGAGCTTTTTTGGCTGGTTAGCAAAGAGGAGGACTACGTGCAGGTAGTTAAAGTAATTGTTAGTAGTTGGGCATTAGAGACGTGGCTGGCGGAGAGGAGGCCCAGGAAGAGTAGGTGAGTAGGCAGCAGTAGTAGATGCTGGGATTAGGCAACAAGAGCTGGGCCACAGACGCTGTACACATCCACAGTGACTTGCTAAATTAAATGCTGAGAATGACGGGAAAATTGCTATGAATAGCACCGTTCTGATGGCTCTTTTGTCTTCCTTTTACATGTGTCCCTTTCCAACGCCAATCCTCTCACCAGCCACACACATCCACTGCCCAAAAGCACTTATTCCTCCACTTACCCATTTGCCTATTAGCTCCACAGACCCAACTCACGCTCATCTAACAAATCCCAACAAGGAGCACACGGATTTGCCACTCATCTTCAGTAGTCCAGCTTAATGGCTGAATCAAACAACCCAATTGAGTAAGTGTAATTGAGTAATTGAATAATTATTTCCTATAAATCCTGGTGTAACCTCGTGGGGGCTGTAGACTGATAATGTTAGTAAAGCGAGCATGTAGGTTGTACTGGGAAATCTGAGAGGTGATTTTACCGAGGGGTGAACGACAATTATTATATAAAATATTGCTTGACTCACTAAAAATATTTTGAAACACTAAACCATGCAGGGGCTTCATTTCCACGGATCTTGAATACAAATTGATCTAAATCATCTTTTTAGATTTTAGCCAACCAGACAGCCATTTTAGCCGGCTAAAATGGCCAATCCCCAAAACATTATTGCAGTCAGTTAAGAAAAAGGTTTTTTCGTTAGCTAAAAGACCATTTTAAACTGTAATCAGTGTCTAGCCAGCCACCAATCAATTCCCCATTTAGTTTGAAGCAGAATAGAATGCATCCTAGCGTACCTGTCATGATGGGGGCGGTAAAAGAAACGGAGGCGAGCAAAGAGAATGTGTCTGTCTTTGCTTTTTCCTTACAAAGAAGGAAAATATAAAAAAAAAGAGTCATTTTGTTTTCCCGTGCAGCATTCAATTATAAATTTACGTTCGTTTTAGTTGATCAATGAAACGCCCACTCCGTTTTTTTGACTTTTTTCTTCTCTTGCAAAATATCATTTCAAGTTTTGAAATTTGGACGAGAATATCAAGAATTAGAAAAGCACTGAAAAGTGACGAATAGATCGGCGTAAAAATTCCTATTTTTATGTGCGTACTCGTATAGGTATTAGCATTTCAAGAGAGCGTTTGAAATCAAGAAAATTATTTTGAGGCCCATGCCTTACAACGATAGAACTGCTGTTGAATTGTTTAAAGAGACATCCACGGAGGTTTAGAAAATAATGTGCAAGAATTGAATAGGGTTATGAATTCCGTGGGAGATGATAGCAGAGCAGCAGCATTGTCAAAGTAGTGGAGTGTGGAAGGTGCTGCGTGTGGTGATTCCCATAGTGGAATACAGAGAACCGAATTAAAAGCATCAACTTCTCTGCTCACTCTTGGACTGCAAATGGCGACAGGAGATGCAAGTACGTGAGTGACTGGTGGCAAGCAAGAACTCTAAACACTGGCTTCGTATGGCAAGTATATAAAACCAAAATTCTAATCCGCAATGAAGTTAGAATAGATCGGAACATGAACTTTGGAAATGGGAATTGTGGGTCCCTGTATCGTTGAAGACAACTGCCAATTTGCATGCAATTGCATGAGACGATGAGAATGCTATTATAAACATGACACCGTTAATGACGCACGCCATTCATTCGCTCTTCTTGCCAAACTCCCTACATGTGCACAGGTGGTTTTTGGTTTTTACGATCATTAATTGTCCTAGCAAGAGTGTGTCTGTTCCTCCTCTTTTTTCTCATGGCTCTCTCAGTCTCACCGTTACGATTGAAATAAGAATTTCAATATTTTCAACTCACTACTACAAGAGGATTAAAGGACAGGACATGCAAAATCCTTTGCTATATTTCATTAGTGGAAATACTTGATGGCTCACACATTAAATGGAAACTATTTTATTCATTATGTTATTACGTTATCACAAATAGAATACCTTCTTGTCATGCATCCTTTAATTCAACTAACTGTTGTGCTACCTTCCCTGCTCCGCAGTTCCACATTTTAACTGACTTTTGTTTAGGCAAATCTTCTGCCTACAAGCAATGCCCAGCTTTACTACTCAACTACTCCAATTCCACAAAACATGATTTTTTATAGAGGTCATCGTATTTGTAGGTACCTGCCAATTAGCCTCGTCCCTATAGGGCCACACCTCAGCTTTGCTTTCAAATTGATTACATACATCGATGGGACACCAATTACAATTGTAAGGGACTACCCTTATCAAATGCTATGACATGATTTATTGATTATTTTTTTCATGTAGTTGACTGTATTTCAATCAACAGATTTTTTTTATTAATTTTTTGCTCAATTCTCAATTTTTCCTATGTGGAATGCGGAGAATCTTTGCTTGAACAATATTTGTGTTCTTAAATGCCAAGAAAAGAGTGCGTGATGTGAAAATGGTGCGAATGACCATTTTATAGTGTAAGTATGCATCACTGTGTACTGTACTGTAGCCATCTATAATACCTAGTCAGCATTTAGAAAAGAGTCGTAAATGTGTTTGACTGACTGTACGGGATATATGGCCAAGATGGATGAGATGATATGAAGGTGGTGGGACTACAGAGAAGTGAGCTGCCTGGTCATGGGGACATAGGCAATGAAATTCTCCAAGGGCACGAGTCTCAACTTCATTTGAGCCCCCAGGATTTGTCACACTTACATTTTGTCACATTTATTTGTCACAAGAAAGCAGACTTTATTTTGCAATTCGTCCACATACCATAGTATACATATGAATGATCCGTTTGTGCATACATGACACTTTTGCATTTATATTTGTATCCGTACACATACTCTAGCTCGATGTGCCCAGCCCAGTGTAGTCTTTGTTGTGGGGTCTGAGACGAAGGTGGTGAGGAAGAAGATGAGACGGTGATTATGAGGCGTTGCATTGTGTGTGAGCGAGAGAAAAGGGAACTCACGATCTGAGACGAAGAGCAAAGTGCAAAATTCATTTATCATGGTGTGAAATAACGTGTTGACTTGGGATTTCCAGTTCCATCATCACCATTTCCATACAATCCTTTCAGTCTGTGGAATGAACCAAACTTAAATCACTCCCTGCCATAACACCCTACATCTAGTTAGCCACATCACATTCCTCCATCCAAGCTCCGCTCTTCCTTCACCGTATCTGCTCTATCTAAGCCTCCTAACCGCATCTGCGTCACCAAAATACTCGACACTTGCTCAGTTCTTAATCAGAAGTACACTTGTTAGTAGTCCGGGTTGAAATCGAGAAATGTGGCAATTGTTGCTGCAAAAAATGATAACGACCTCCACATGTATGTGTACCAAACGACCTTATAGTCAGACTCTTCATACTCATCTACCAGACGCAGACATTTTTCGGGATAGACGATTGATATATATGCAAGCGTTGCAAACGCTTGCACGTCTCCTGATTCCTGAGAAGGAAAAAATTCAATCGTCCACTTTTAGCAGAAGTGGCATTTTAAATTATCTTTGAGGTAAATAATTGAAGATGCGACGTGCATGATCTGATTTCTTATTTTGACGGCTACTTACTCACAAGGATAGAAACGTTTAGGTCAGAATTGGGCGCCTGAATTTATAAGAGTTGACAAGTCAGAGAGCCTCGGATAAAAGAACTGGTCACTCTGACTGACAAGCTCAAAGTGCATAGCCATGCTGTTTACTAATCACCTTGCTATAAAAAAACATCCGCCCAGCATTTTTACGTTGCTCGGCACAAAAGTACCTTGAATTGATTGTACTCAACAATGACTTCATTCTCATTGTTGACAGATGAAATTCAGTTCGAAAAGATTGTTTGCCATGCAAAGTTGTAGGTGTGGGCTCCAGTGACAACTGTGAATATTTCTGCCTGCCTAATGTATTCCCTCATTCTTTCGTGCCAGTCACAGAAGACAGACGTCACTTCATTTTATTTCTTTCGGGTTACAAAAGTGAACTATTTGTATATCGCTATAGCACGAGTCTTTCCAAAGATCATAGTGTCTAATATTAAAAGTTATTGTTGTATTATTTGTCCATTATTTTGGGTAGATAGTTAGAGAAGGTCAGTCAAGTCACCATCAATCAGAGAGAGAGAGAGAGAGAGATAGATAGACGCGGGGAGAAGAAAGTGCGGGTTTCTCTTTTCCGTGATTGACAAAACAATGGAGTTTTGTTGAACAAGTCATGTCATATCTTGTTATTTCATTTCCAAAGGTGGTTCCCTAATTCACTGTAGCATTTTGTAGAGATTTGTTTGTTGCCATGCTGCATTAGCATTCTGTGAGCAGTCAACAGCCACCGCCACATAATTGATTGCCTACATCCCTACAGAAATAAACCTCGTTATATCTCTGTCCTTTTCTCTCCATATACTATACCATAATCGCACTTTTGGGAAGATCCTGAGAGCATTTCGGAAGAAGGACGCACTACTGCAATTCTTCTACTTACTACTAATTATTAGGTGCTTTGGTTAATTCCCTCTGTAGTTCGAGAACTATTTTCTTGTAATTGCAAAATTGCAAACCACAGTGCCAAATCTTTCATAGTCGTACTGTGTTCAGTGTCTAATAGCGTTGTCAGAGAGTGAGCTATTCGCCACCCTTAAAAGGCAACTATAAATATTCCTTGGAAATAAATGTCCAAAATCAAAGTTGCTAACGACATTCCTGTATGCATGCTAAAATGTTAAGTTTATAAATATTATATCGTCTGCCCTGAATGCTCAGAGGATGTGTAGTGCATGCCTAGCAATGAGTAGCTATCCGTACATGTACATTATATGATGTGGTGTGTATGTACATGAACTTTATGTCTTGTTTGAACAAATAACTGGATGCACATGTAGTCTAAATCGTAAATCTCTGTTCTCAAATTAATGGATGATATCCGGCTGATGTTGGCTCAGGAGGGAGTCTCATTCTAATCCTTCGGGCATCCGGAGAGTAAAATCAGCTCATTCACTCATTCGAGACTCATCCTCATCGAGCTACATAGACTCACCGTACCCACACGCACATTTTCTTGCACTGCTTGCTTACATGGTGAGGATGAACACCTACAAAGGTAGCAAGACAAGACAGAAATAATAGCACTACATACACACGGACAGTTCCTTGTAGTGCACAGTTCAACATGTTAACTATTATAATTTAATGTAAGTATCTAATGAAACGATCAAAACAATTTGAGCATTCACAGAATACGAGAACTGAGAACCACGCACTGCTAGTCAAACAACTAAACTCCTACCCTCTCCACTTTATAAACATTAGTCTCCACTCTTGATTCTCCTGCTTTTATTCCCTTTGGCTCTATCTATAAATTAAAGTTATTAATAATCATAATCATACATATAATCCTTCTATAAGGACTGCACTGCATCTCTGTATTCAAGAGGGGAACTAGATTTTGCCCATCACTTCACATATACAGAGCAAGTCAAATAAGCAAAACAAATAATCGTCCTCCTCTCAAACTTTTAAAACCTACTTGACGGAAGAATGTTTGTTTCATTTCAATGATAATTGAATCCTAAAAATCGATTACATTTCACATTTGCCATCTAAATTGGATCTCTCCGATGTACACAACATTTTACAAAGGTCAAATGCGCGGGCTATCAGGTAGAATTGTAATTACATCTTGAAATAGTAACTTAATTAGCATCGGCAGCATTACATTGGTATCTATGCAAATATCATAATGAGTAAAAGGGAGACATCTAGCTATGGACACGGAACTTACAGATAATTATTCAAAGTATTTTGCAGACGATATGATCACCTTCAGAAGTACTTAGTAGAGGCAAGTGATGCATTTACTTTGAATCATGTGAAATAGCAAAGGGTGGGCGAGGAAGAAGACGACTCACCTCTTCTGCCATTTCAAACACTGTACTGTTTTTTGTCTGGCGATAGCAACTAACAAAGTTGAATATGAAGCTGTATTACATCGTTCTAAGTGCTATCTCATTATTGATGCTAATAATCCTGGCTATCTATCGAACAGTATACACTCAGCACATTAACTGTGTGTAATGAACTTCACTACAAATGAGCACTGAGAATACTATGTAGGTAGGATCCCGGAATCTTCACAACTAAATCTTCACAACCGGGGGTTGTGACGCTTCACAACCAGGGAGTGAAACCTCACAACCAGAGAGTGAATCTTCACAACCAGATAGATAGTGAAATCACTATTTTCAAATATTTACCTAACCTAACCTAAAAATATTCAACACAAACTCCAATTTAGGCCATCTTAGTACACATACCCTTCACTAAACCCAATTGTAAAGCTACACTCTCTAGTTTTAAAGATTCACTCTCTGGTTGTGAAGCTTCACTCTCTGTGAAGATTCACTCTCTGGTTGTGAAGCGTCACTACCCCCGGTTGTGAAGATGTAGTTGTGAAGATTCCATATACCACGTAGGTACTGGGTCGTTATTGTACATAGTTCTAAGTTTCATCTTCTTATGCATCGTATGCGCACATAATATTAATGTCCGTTGCTTGATGCTGTTAGTGTTACAGGATGAGGGAAAGATGAGTGGACTTAGTATATCATAATAATATAAATACGCAAATGGGTTTTAGAGATGAGGATGCATGAGTCCGTGTAGGAAATCCTTCGTAATTCTTGCCAGTTCTTTTGGCAGAGCAATTATTCATTGTTATGTTATTATATTGAAACAATTGTGAAACAACTGTCACGACCTAGATCTAATGGAGTTGCACGGAGAGATTTACATGACTCTGTGCCTCATAACTCATGTCAGCTCAGCTGAATCTTCTCATCTCCTCGTCCATCCTCGCTCGTCCTTCATCCGCCAACCAAAAAACAAGCCAGACCAACAATCTGTACTTTCTGACCACTCTATCCCCTAATTCTGTTTACATTCGTCCCAATGATCACCTCCAATTCCTAGTAGAGACTATTAAACCGTCTCCATCGCCTCTCCAGCATATTTCCTTTTCCAAGTTCTCTCCTTACCTTAAATTTATGTCTATGGTCACGGGGAAATGAAGTGTGCATTTTAGAAAGATGATGATGATGAGTTATTTGGCTTGATGATTTCACGAAGATAAGAAGGTTACTGGATATTAATAATATTTGACAATTGAAAAGTGAATCTGAATTGTAGTAGCCAAAAATCTTAGCATAGGTAGTTAAACTTCCAGTAGACAAACATAAAATTCTTGGCGAGTGCTTAAAATAACGTCTAGGCCCAAAAAGCGTGAAATACACTAAACATAATTTTTTGCACATATGACCTAAATGGCCATACGTGCTAATTAAATTAAGCCTCTGTTGTTAGCGGAATTCCTTGTTTCCATTCTCTGCATCTACAATTCAGTGCAAATTGCCAAAGCACACTAACAATTAATTGCTCCATTTCAATGAGTTAATTTTATGCGTGCTCCAGGATCCTAAAATCCAGTTTTAATGCTCGTAAAGTTATGGCTTGAAAAATATTTGACGATCAATCCTTAATTAGATAAAACATGTAGATTTAAATAGTTGTGCATTGAGTCGGTTCGTGTAAGCAGAAACTGCATTCTCAGATGTAAGGGGATGAGACGGAGTTGAGAATGTGTACGAGCATTGTTTTATTGTTTGTTGTGTCTCTGAAGAGTGGATTGAAAAGTAAATGTGGCGAAATAGTTGGTTGGAGGTAGGTGGACAATATGTAGTTCTGGTTTTATGACTCTGTTTTACAGTCAATAATATTATTTTACGACTCCTTGTCTGCGTTCCAGTCCAATTAAAGATAATTGCATAATCTATTACCGTAAGTATTACTGGAACAATTTTATGCTTGTATAATGCCTACTACTGGGCATCTCCTCTCATGTCACACAAGACTATTTTTACGCCTCCTTCGTGCATACTGGCTCTAATCTGCAACGGATGCTAAGACGTGTCATGTCATTAAAATTCTATTTACAAAGCCGTTTTATTAAAGCCAAGCCTTTAAATACATAGAGCTGGTTTGTTGGAGATGAGCTCACGATTAGCACAAATGCAGTGGGAGAGTGCGGACCTGAGTGCATGGCCACAATGAGCGCATCTGCACATCTGGGTGGGGAGCACTGCCACAAAGGAAATCTTGACAGAGACACTTTTATGTCCTGACATTTTAATGTTCCGAAGAAAAACACGTTTGCTTGTATTCTCCTATCCTTGTACCACACTATTTACATAAATAGCTCCACCGCTACTCCGATTTCAATTTTCACTACAGTTCCTGTCAAATTCTTCTCCTTCCTTTTTAGCCAAATTCATCATATTACGATGAAATCTGTTAGCTAGCTGAAAACTTTCCCCTAAAAAAGGCACCCAATTACGATTATAAATAGAGTTCGTTTTTCTGTCCCGTTGTGTACAAAATTTTTGTTCTACGTGTCAATTATACATAATATGTAAATGTACATAATAATGCTTGTAAAACGTGGTAGAAATGATAAAATTGATTGCAATTCAAATAATTCAATCGCTCAAGTTGTCTTTAAGTTTAGCGAATTCGTCTATGTCCGTTCTACAGGTAATTGTTTTTTTGTTTCGCAAAGATAAGTCCAATTGAACTGTGCTATGTATCAGAAATTCGCAGAATTGTAATTATAGAGAAGTAATAAAGTCTTGAGTCTTGTATAGTAAGGATTTAAAAGTGGTTAACCATTTTCTGTGCTTTTCTCAACATCATTGAAAATTTTACAAAATGCATTTGTGTGTTGTTGAATTAATAAGTTTTATTAGTATGAGCTTCTTCCTCTTTAAGGAATTGTAAATTTTTCCTTTTATCAAAAACTTTTACTTCAAAATTGAGTAACTTGGACTTTAATTTCCCATAATGCTGGCCCAGGGCTAAAACGTTTTTTAGTAATTCTCAGGCTTTCGGGAATGTACTCCTGCAATGGCCCTCTTTGTTGGAAAGGTACTTCATTAGGATTATGTCGTGTAAAGTGTTTTTGTGTAAGGATATCTAGAAAAGTCAAAAAAGTGCAAATGTGCCAATAGTGTTGAATCTGTTGGGCTGAACATAAATTTCAGTGTCGTAATGAGCATAAAATAAAGAGGTACAGATGTAGCATGTAGCTGTAAGTGGTTTTGGAGTAGTTGGCAACGAGGAATGAGATACAAAGTTTCGCAAAAAGTCTATAAACAATTGTAAATCGCAAAGGGATTGTGTAAGACGCTGGCCAAGAGAAGAGAGAGACGATGTGCGACGCTGTGAAGGACAAGCGAGGGACGCAGCGGAGTGACATGACAGTCGTAATATTTTACAGCAATGAGCTCCTACCTAATGCTACGAGTTCTGCAAGACAATGAGTTAATAAGAGTCATCTTCATGCCGACCAGAGCCATTGCATATCTCACCTTATGTTACTCGTGTATAAAATTTGAGTGTTTCGTTGCTGATGCCACTGCCAATTCTTCTAATATAAACAACTCTCAGCCACATCATTGCCCACAGAACATTAAGTCCCAAGTTCAAAGTCGATATGCCTCTCTTCAATTGCAGCATAAATGCAACTGAAGGTCGTAGCCACAAAATCAACCGTTTCGGACTGTCCATCTCCCCCCCCCCCAAGCAATACACTAAATCTATTTCTACCTATAGTGCTTATTTTAAAAATTATTGAAGAAATCGACACAATTTTAAACAAAATCAATACTGTTTATTCTACGACTTTATTATTTAATTGTTTCCATTATTTTTACTAACTTAATGTTAATTAAAATTAATTCGAATTGGTAAATTCCAAAATTCGAAGAGAAATCTCATTGAATTTTAATAGAGATGACATCAGTGACATGGGTATCTGTGACAATTGAAATATTTTCCATGTCATAGATGTCCAGTCCTGCGTCCTTTTTCTGTCCTAGACGCTGAGCCCTAGGGTGGAAGTAGGAAGAAATTTGTCATAGAGATTTAAGGAGAAGTACCTGCTCCCCTGTAACCCCTCCCTTGCTCACTTTTTCATGTTGTGAGTGACAGGTTGGTAGGGGTGTTCTGTTTGTGCAGAATTGGTGCGGCACTTTCTTATGTAGGGACTAAACAAGTCTAATAAAACAAACGAAAAGAATTATGATAGTAGGCAATAAAGGTGGAAGATGGGCGGACGGTGGACTCTCCTCGTCTTCTCCTCTTCTTTGGCTTGGCCAAACAATTATTATTCATCTAATCTAAACATGTAGGTATAGCCAACCTGCTCAGAGAAATTGAGGATACTGAATTAGTCTCCAATTTCTGTCCACTCTTTGCAATGCAAATTCTTTTATTGCTTCGTATGTTGTTTTTTGCCTTCACTTCGGAATACTGTCAAGTTATCATTGGCACTAGACCATCTTTTTTATATTTTAGTGCTCACCATCTTCTGCTAATTTAACAGGCCGTGTTCGTTTCATTTGCAATAAATGCATCTACTCTCTATCTACCCTTACTTTCTTATTTATTGTGCGCTATCAAATAAAACCGTGAACCTGTCTGCAATTTTTAATATTTTTCATATATATTGAACAATTAAAATGCTTTATCGTCACTCTTAAAGGATGTCAGTGGTTCAAAGAGTGGATCCTCATTTTTTTGCCACTCAGACCACACAAATTTAACTATAACATCCATCTAGATAATTAAACATTAATTTTTGATTAACATGTTGGTGAAGGCAAATTTTCTTAAAGATAGTGCCTACAACATCAATAATGAGACAGGCTATTAATTTTAACAGGATAAACTGGATAGTACCTTCAGATAGCCAAACTTTACCTTCCGAAAGAGACTTTATTTCTGTATGGTATTATGGATTTGGCTGTTGACAACTTCATAATATCCTCTCTCAAGTTAACTTAAGTAGTGCTAGTTGAATGGATTGGCATAGAAATATTCCCGTGAAACACGAGAGTGGTGTCAGCGGTTTTTTTTGCCGGCTTAGAATATGAAGATAAAATAGCAATGTGTATCTGTGTAGGGGTTTGCAGGGATTGTTGAAAGAAGGTAATGATGTTTGCAACGTGGGACTCCTTGGAGGTATGAATAGAGAAAGATGAAAGGCTTTGGCTGATAAGCATCTGAGGAATTGCCGAGTGTAAAATGTTGAGTGCCTTGCCTATCAACACATTGGGCCAGGTAGCATCTCCTACAGCCATCGCTAATGCCCAAGTAAATGTTTTTAACGTGGCTGCTGTGCAGGCAGTGGGCATTGGACAGATCACTCTACACTTCATTGCAGTGCGATGCAAATGCCAAGCTCTGCCATGCAATGCCAAGAGTACCGGAGTATGTAATGAATTTTTTCTGCTCCGTAATTTCCCAGCACTTGTGAGTGAACACATTGTCTGCCTTCAAGATTCCACTGATTTTCCCGACTGCATTTCGTAGTCCTAAAAACTGGCTGGGCGAGTGAGTTTTCTTTACTGGTCTGGTTGGTGAGCCATGGGATTTAATGCCAATGTGCTCTTTGCGGATATCATCGAGTAATTAGCTGAGATACTGGACACAGACTACGCGCAGCCTAACCAACAGCTCTCCTTCAATTTCAATTCACTCTCTTTCACTCCATCCAAGCTGGATTGTTGAGCACGGCGATGCATTGCTCACTTATCTTCGGTACGACTGTCTATTTATGTCATCAATGGTCACACACTCCCACAACTTACAATCTCTCGTATCATTTTTATTTTTCCCAGCTTATAATGAGCATATCTGTAGCCAGTGTACTCAGCATTATAATCCAAACTCATTTTTGCTCTCCATTTTTAATTTATCAGAAATTTGGCTATTAAATCGTATTCTGTACAAATGTTAGGGATTTCTCCTTTCGTGCCTTGAGCATTAATTATCTCTCTTCACAAATGAGTCGTGGCGTGGGTAGTCTCACAGAGTGAAAACAAATAGTCTTGTATTCAGTTAAAAGTATAGAAATGTAATGGTTACTTACATAATCAATACCAGATTCAGAATTATTAACTTGTAATTTAGTTCTAAATTATCAATATTATTCACAGAAAAATTAGAATACATTTTCAATGTTTGAAAATGTCTAATGTGTTTGATTGTTTGAAATTGCACACAGAGTTTCAATGTTGATTACAACTATTAGGCAAATATAATTTTCACAGCCTTTGCTAAACATTCAGGATCCATGATTTAGGAACGGCATTAGCCTATTCAGCCATTCTATATCAATGGTTGCTATCGCTATCCTAGTCAAAATGGCAAGATATTATGCTAAGAATAAAATAGAGAGAATGCTTATACACCTACAATAATTCTATCTCAACTGTGGCTCTAATGATTTTTATTTTTATTTTTGCAGATTCAGTTGGGGCTGAAGATCTAAGTAGTCCTACCTCCGATGAGAATTTTAATTTCAACTTTGTGGACAGCAAAAGCAGTCTCAGAGGCGGAACTAACAGTTTTCTAGCTTTGCAAAGAATTAAAGATGCCTCTTTGTAAGTAACCTTTGAAAATATTAATACAATTATAATTACATAATTATTTTTGCTACAAGAAACTTAAATGGGTAACTGGAACCTATGTAAACAACGATTTGATCTTTTATTAATAAACTAGACAATTGTCTTTGGTTTTTACAAAGTTTCCTTAAGCACAGAGCACACATTGTTTTATTCCAAAACTACAACTAGTTATATGACCTTTATCAAGGTCATACAACAAAAAGATATATAGTTTTATCTCAGAAAAAAGGTCTACTTAAGCCTTTAGTTATTAAATACATGGCAACTAAGAAGTACACTATGGGAATCTAATTGCGTCGTTTTTGTTTATTTAGAGTATTCCACAAATCTCATCTAAACAAAGTTCCTAATGGCTCAGAATCTAAAGGGACGAGTCCGCGGGAGTCTCCAGGACCCTCGACACCTCCAGTTGGCTCGGCCAGTCCTATTCTCAGTAACCATCATAGTAATCCCAGTGAAACGACGGATTCCCTCCGAAGACGAAAAGTGCACAAATGTGACTTTCAGGGCTGTGAAAAGGTCTACACGAAAAGTTCCCACCTGAAAGCTCACAAGCGCACACACACTGGTAATTACAATTATTCATTTCAACCATAAATGATCAAATGCACGAGGGTTCTTTAGAGCAAATATCTCAAAAATGCACAAGTTTCATATCTCGTTCTAGTAACAGACATTTTCTGGACGCCATAATAGCTAACAAATGTGAAACGAAAGGGTCATACTCAGTGAGATTTATCTCCTTGCATTCATCGTCTCATCCAGAAATAATTCTGACCCATGTACTACGGATTGGGATATTTCTGAAAATTTCCAATAGTTTTTGCATAAATTCCTTTAATCACTTCGTCCCAAACTGTGTACACTCGCAGATTGTGATTTAACGTGTACACCCTACACCTGAAAATTCTGTCTATAAAAATCCTGAAAATTCAGAGTCTGTGAGAAAGTGAGAATTGCACCTGTTGTGCTTTGTATTATATTAGGACCCTCATTGAGCAGTTCTTCTGCTGGTTGTATTTTCTAGCAGGACATGATGCACTAGAAGAGCTGACAGGGATGATACGATTGCGACTTGCTAAGAACATAAGTGAACCTTAAGTGGATAAACAGATAGCCAGAGTTAATTAGAAATGACAAGATAGATAACAGAAGACAAAGTGTAAGTGGCAATAAAGGAGCTCTGGCGGCGAAATGAACATGATAAAAGACAAAGTCTGCGTGCATCGGAATCAAAGCGAACTGACTCAATGACATCCTTGACATGACATAATCATATGTATTACTGTTAGTATTACATTATTGCAGCCATCATAAGGAAGAGACATTCTTTCTATTCTTCTTTCGGCCGGTTTATTTACTTACTTTTTTATCAATTTCTACAAATGCAGGCGAAAAAAAACGATGCAGTGTAACAGAGAAAAATTTTGTGTACGGAATGCACACTTGAAACGACAAAAATTCTGTCCTCGATTAATATCATACTTTTTTTAAATGTAGCCCTAAGACATTTCCATCGGTCAGAAAAAGTTTCTTGATGAAAATCATATGGACTAGTTTTAATGAGAAGAAAACATTTTGGAAATTAGCAAGTATTAACGAAAGTTTGCACTTTTTCGCAGAATATCGTTTGCTTTTAGTATTTCGCACCATTAAATTCTTACTTTTTTTTGGTAAAGACTTAATCCTTGTAAAGTTCTGATTGGAAATCTTCGGCATAGTCTCAATTCTCGCCATTGCAAAAACGAATGGACTACTTTTTGATTTTCGTTCCCTGAACAATTCATGGAGCAAAGTGTTTATGTCAAAGTTGCATATCGGGTCTCTCTTTTGAAACTAGAAATTCATCTTGATTCAGTTTCCTTTAATTTTTCCTGTGTAGACAAGATATTAAAGCAACAACATTTGTCAATGAGACATGCAAGACGTTTATTCAGATTAGTTGTAATAATTAATGGGATCAACATTAGTTTGTCTTCACGAATGTTATCATTTTATTTTTCTCTTCGGAAACCTTTGAAGTAAGAGTGCTCTTGTCTTGTGGCAGCGCTTTTTGTCTTTTCAAGTATTTTTGTAAAATTGCAACCCCCGTGAGAACTGTAGTTTTTTACTATAAACAAAAAATTGCATAGCTCAAGTCTCTGGGAAATAATTGCAGTCGGAGCTACAGAAATTGACGGGGTCATAGAATAGTTGCGAAGCGATCAATTCGATTTTTGCAAATTATGATCATCAAGTACTTTCATGACCTTTTAGCGTGGAAAGTTTACAGGTGTAACGGGATATGATCCAGATACTATTATACTATGTCTGCTTTGCCTATTAGTGAGATTTTCTATCGCTGATCGTAATCTCTCAAAGTTTTCTGTTCGTTGGACAACGTTGGACTAATATCACTAAGTTTTTCTTCCTTAAGGAGTGGTCCCAGGGCTGCAACAAAGCATATACTACGCGACAAATTTTCCCTTGATAATTGCATACTGCAACTTAGACGCTGTGAACTAATCGTGTAATTCAATGGCAAAATCCTGATTCCGACATTTTGAGAAAACGCAGAGTTGCAAAATGTTAAAAAGGAGGAGAAAAAATCTAGTAAGCATGGAGTTGAGAATCACAACTTTTTACGACTAAATCGAAATACATTTTCCCCATGCATTATCTCCACTCCAAAATACGGCCAATTTTTTGTTAGGTAATCAAAATTTTATGTTCAAAAATGTTGATCCCTGGCGTACTAGAAAAATATGGGCTGATTTAAAAAAACTTACCTCATCATTCTAATTTAAGTCACTTTATTTGCATCTGGATTTTACATAGTTGAGACTCCTTAAAATTCCCCAAATACCCCATTTTACTTTTTATATGGCCTTTAATTTTCCTCTTTTTTCCAAAATTTATTAGCAGGATTTCAAAGACTTTCCATCCGCAGGCGGTTAAGCTGCTAGCGAATTCACGTATTCCAATGTTGTCAGCTACTTTGAAATTGAACATAGAAATGACGGTTGGCTTGCCTTAGTGTGACGGGGCTGGATTTAGTGGCGGATGTCACTTATGCTAATGTGGAGCTAAGATTTGGGATTAGGGATGAATGAGGACTAAGTGTGGAATCTGGAAATGTCTGGTTGGAGAAGGGGACGGTTGTTTTGAGTGATTAGGAAAGTAGTGGATGGAAATAGAAGGATGTGGTGTGGAAAACATTTATGGAGTGAGTGAGTCAAGATTTATTTGCAAACAATTGCATTCCTGGCTCGTTCATGAATATTCATGATCTGAGAATGACCTTTTGCACTTCATTTCGACTTATCGTTATCCTCGCTAATGCTAATCGATATGCTGGCTTTTCTGTTGTATGGGAACATCTTCTCCATCTCCCTCACACTCGTTCCTAGGAAATTCTGTCTGTCTGCCTGCATGGCCGGAGAATGAGGCGAAGGCAAGTAAATTGAGCAGGCAGAGCAGAGGCTGCTGCTAGCTATGGAGATTACAGGACTTAGCATAATATGAAGTGTAGTCACATAGGCACTTATGCAAATACTCAAATAAATGACCATGGATGGATGCATGCATTATACACTACATTTCACCTTTTGCTAGGATTCTACGCAAGATTCGTCTGTAGATAATGAGTGGAGGTTGAGCTCATCATTTCATGATTTCATCCTATTGTCTCAATACTAATCCCTAACTAGGAGGCTTAAGCTCTTTAAAATCTTCTTTCCTTCTTCTCATAATATCTCTATATATTCACGACTCTTGCTCATACTCCACATCAAACACACAAAACCTTCCACGAACTCTACAAAGCAACAGTGTACATTCATAGCGCTGCTAGAGGTGGGTGGATTATTTTCTAGGACTACTCACTCCCTTCCACTTCTCATTTCTCATTTGTATTTATGAATGCCTATTTATGCGTTGCAACTACTAACTACTGTTCTCAGCCTCTGCTCTCCCCAAAGCTGTATTTAGGGAGTGGCGCAGAGGGGCCAATACCCCGCCCCCCCCAAAAAAAAAATGTCAAGAAAAATAGAAAATTTTTAGGTAAATGCCCGAAAAGAAAGCATTGGAGCGTTCGGAAATATCATTATAAAATATATTTGGCTTCCCCCACCCGAAACTGAGTTTTACATACGGCACTGACTCTTGCCTTACCTACGTTTTTTAATTTAGAATGTCTCTAATGGTAATGATATTTGCTGAGCTTAGTTGTGAGGACTTTATTTTTTTTGTGTAACTAAAGAAGAAGCAGGGCAGATGTGACTTGAGCTGGTAGGAAAGGACATTTATAATTTCTAAGCGGACTGAATAGGACTAAGTAATATTGCCATGAGTGCAAAGCTGAAGATTTTGAAAAGGATCTCATCTTTATTCTCAGTCACCCATTTCTCTGGCTTGCCAAGAGGTTTCTTGGGAATAGGATGAGGTGGGGGTGGTGAAGAGAAATGCTAGGGATATTATATGTGTGTAGATATGTATGAGTATGTACCTATGTATTTATTGTATTTTTGATGATGTGTATTTTGTGTGCAGGAGAGAAACCGTATCAATGCACATGGGAAGGTTGTACCTGGAAATTTGCACGATCAGACGAGTTGACTCGGCACTACCGGAAGCACACGGGCCAGAAGCCATTCAAGTGTCACCTGTGTCAACGTTCTTTCTCCAGATCAGATCACCTCTCCCTGCACATGAAGAGGCACTGACCCAAGTAGTCAACTTTAGTTTTAACTTAAGAAAACTCTTCTCAACGTCATTCAACTCCATAGATAGATTTTTAAGAGAAACAAAGCATTTTTATAAAGAGCGACTAATAAACAATTTTATGACATTTCCGAACGCCAATCTCGTTTATTTTTCGAAACCTTGCCACTCCAAACTTTGTATTATAACTTAAGTGGCTCCGTGTATACAATTTGAAGCGTAGGTACGCACGTCTCTTGTTGACGGAAAACTGATCTGTTGTTACTCAATATATTTACATAGCCTATATTTAGACCTAAGACTAGCTAAATATAATGTTTGACCTCATTCAACATTCGGGTAAAATTACAATTACGAATTACGATACTCGTGCCTCGGCCTAACGTGGGTAGGTACTGCGTAGTGTGGACGTCATTTTGAGGAACAGCTCAATTCCTAACAGGCTCTTTCAATCCCCACTCCTTCCCCAAACACTTATTTTTCAGTCTGTGCACTTTTTGATGTCTTAATTTCCATTTCCTTCCAGTGAAATTAATGTAGCTGGCAGTGGTATATAAAATGGAAATCCTTAATGCACGCACAATTCAATCAATTTGCTCAAATTTGTTTTCCTCTCGGAAACTTTCATTTCCGAACTAAATTAATTCATTTTGGAATTATTAAATTTAAGAATGACCGTGCAGATGTAGTCAATTGGCACCTGCTATATTATTAGCACAATGTAGTTGTAATTGTTTCGTTGAGTTTAACGATGTAGTAATCGGGGGATGAGTCTAGTCTGGGAATATCATTCATGAGGCTCATGGGGAAGTTCTGAAACTCTCTGAAACGGAAAAATAACTGTTTTGAAAGGATGCGACACACTCTTTCAAAATTGGATTGAGTACAATCTGTGGCGTAAAGCGCAATTCACTGGTTAACCCTGGCATGATATGACAAATGTGATACAATGAAGGAAGAGTATAGCAGACCCTGTAGAGAATGTAATGTAGAATTAAATTAGTAACGGTTTCTAGATCCATGGGCTAAAAGTGAATCCAAATCCTTTCTCCAACAATCATACAATGATCTTGTAAACCCTACCTTCCCATCATGTAATCAAAGAAGACTTAAATATGATTATGTCTTGTATGATTTAGGACTGCTAAATAATCTGGAAAGACTTTCCTACATGATTTCATGTAACAAATATATAAAGGAAGTAACAGTTTAGAATATGCTGGAAACGGGAGTTAAAATTTCATGCCTCCACCAGGTATGTCATAAAAGACTATGACCCATTCAGAAAAAGACTCAAATTACAATTTTTTGTCATTTCGACGTCAATATCCTAAGATAGAGACGAAGTTTTAATCGCTCAGCTGCCATTCTAATTTTTACTCCCCAAAAATCCCTAAACTTGAAAAATATTGATGACGGGTAAATGAGAAAATGTTTACGAGTCTTCACTTTGAGGGTTCTTGGTTACAACTAATCGTAGGGACTGATTTTTCTTAATTTAAACTCTATAGCTGTTTTTACTGAATCAAAGTCAAACCTCTGATGTCCTTGAACAACCTACTGTGAAATAAATTTTAATAGCTTTGTCGCAACGGAAACTATCAAAAATAATAATATTTAGTAATGAGGATTTTAAGGCGGTAGTTGCTATGTTCTTACTTATAAAATGCGTTAATTTATTGTAAGAAACGAGGTTTACACAAATTCGAGGCAGAATAGCATTGATTTTGAGCCAGAAAGAAATCCTTCCGTCGTCTTCTGACCTAATCAAAAAGTAAATCCCACCTTCTTCTAAATGTATTACATTCCTTCCCCTTACCAAGGATAAGTACATAGTATTTAGCAGAGCACATTTGTAGTAATATTCAGTTAAAACATAAGACCCTAGTCTACCGTTGTAAATGTACATATCCTTGCTTTTGAATTTATTCTTATACTTTTTTTCGGTTTTGACTCCTATTTACTTAGCATTAAGATTACTGGTTTGGGTAGCTATTAAATAATTTACTTACATACATGACTATAATATTCTTGCCGAAATTAAATGTCCAATTCATTACTATTTTCTGTATAACATAGAGTTAAACAAAGCTTTGGAAGAAAAACCTATATTAGCCAAGATATAAGGTACAAATCGCTTTAATTACGAATCTTTACCTTTTCTGGGCCATAATTTATTATTTAACGAAAAGTCCACGGTGACCTAAAATGGGCTAAAGTCCCCTTTTACACATAAATATATATGTAACCGTATAGATTTATATATTTATATGGAAGATATAAATATTAGACGACTGATTGACTTTATTCTCTATCTATTTATTAATTGGTTGGCCACTTTTGCCATCATCACTTTTACTACTGTGCGTACCTTTACTAATAAATGTCAATGAAAATAATAAGAGGATAGCAGATATAATAATATTATGTGGGTGATCATTGGTTGGGTACCTCTTTATGAATAAGAAGCACTAATATTGTTTCACATCAAGTCATGCATAATATTTAACAAGAGAGACGGAAATAGAAAACGTAAATTTTGAAATATTAGCCATCTAACAGTGTAAACACTGGAAGAAAATATTTTTAGTGAAGTTGGATGAAGTGACGAATTGTGGTTTAAATGGCGGACTTGTGCACATTTAAGTACATAAACTATGACATACTTAACTCCTACCTACTCATTCATTATAGATGATAAATATAATGTTTAAAGTACTATTAATGGTGGTTAAAATTAATTGTATGCGCACGCAAAAAGTGCGTCATTTAATTTAGACGTCTTAACTAAGTATTTATGTATTAACAATAGTAGCATCGAAAGATTAAATACTATGTGTGTGGAAAAAGAGAATGTGGGGGATGTTGTAGATTATACTAAATAGTACATAATATATCATGTGTACATAATAATATATTATATTAGATAAAATATGATCGTTATATATTAATGTTATAAGCATGTATAAGCTAGACTCTAAGGAACTGAACTTTGTAGGTACTCTTGATATTTGTCTCAAATATTGTTTTTTGTCAAGTCAATTGTGATGAGGACTGAACCAAACTTTAACCTGGCTTTTCGCAAGTCTTTAAAAGTGTTAATACTTTATAACTCCACGTGGAATACAGAAATAAAACCTTTACGCTATAGATGCGAGTATGTAGTAGTATTTAGCCTAAAGAAGTAATTGTAACATACACAACCAAATTAATGTCATCGATACAGAACTGAATGGGTTGAGTTGTAAATGCGACTATAACTGTGGGACCAAAACTACCATCCCGTCATCCAATCAATCAACTAACTACTTTCATGAATGTCTGATAAACGCTATCCCGTCTCCATTTAAAACAAACAAAGGATGACAAACAGACAAATCATATTTCTGTGTATTTATAAACAGTTTCTGATGAGAAACTCAAACGTTGACTGTGACGAATGCCAACAATGGCAACAAAGTTACTAGGCCGCCCCCACAGAAATTGAACGCGGCACAGTGTTCTTATTATAATTACCTACCTAAACAGTTAAAATATATTTATCTGCCCTACTATTGTGGACATATGGATGACGCTAATATATTGTGTACCTTCCCCTTCTATTCTTATCTTTCTCACATTTTTCTAGCTCTTAAAATCGAGACAACTGCCAGAAATGATTACTCGAACTCGAGCGTTTATAGCTGTAAAAGTTAAAAGAACAAATTGTATTCTGAGTGGCATTTTGTATGATGAATTTGAGAAACTTCAGTCCTTGAATAAACAAAATATATTCTATTCTCAAACACAAGTTTTTATTTTTAATTAAATTAAATTATAATTATTGCACTTATCTCATAATAATTTATGACATTTTATTACTGATATAAAATGAAGGCTTCCATTTCATTGCTGAGACATTCGAGCTACTCCAATAATATAGTTACTGCCATTTATTTGTCACATGATTATTGCTATTTATTTTCCAGGCATTGCATTTCGATAACCCAATTAACTCTGGAATGGAGCTGGGCACACGGCCACGCGTCACTTGGTGACCTCAATTTTTACGGAGACATCCCTCAAACTCGAATAACATCAAATTGTTGGAAAGAACATTTCTCACATAGAGACTTGAGACAGACAAAATTGTATGCCATTAGGATACAGACAATACTAAGTAATCTACGCTAACTGAGTAATAATTGATACTAGGTTGGAAATGAAAGTAGAGGACATAAAGTTAAATCCAACAATAACGGCAACGTTGGACGTAAATGTACAAGGAATTCATTCAAGGTTCTCAAATAAAACTCAGAAGTAATTAGAAAATTTAGACAGATCTCTTATACGTGCTTTTCGTGTACAATAAAAGTAGTTTTTCTAATGTGTTGAATTAGGGCTAGCAAAAGACTAACTAATGATTATACTATCAACATTAATATCAAGCATAAAGCTATTGTGATTCCATTACCACGTTAAACAGAGAAATTGATTTTATAACAGGATCAGATATTTTTAATCTGTGCCCAACGTAATATTATTATGTGAAATATAAGCTAGTAGGTAGGTACTAATAAGCACCAAAACTGTAGGTTGAACGTTTTTATTGCACATAAGTTCACAGCAGTAATAATTAAAGACGGAGAGTCAATTGCATAAAGGTTGTCTAGAAACTCGTTAATCAATTCCATTTCTCTAAGCACTTTATTTATAGGAATAATGTAGATGCAGTTGCATGTAGTAACTAGAATATCGATGCAGCCCATGCAGAATGACTTTGGTTGGCAGAAATTGGTGAATGTCACAGATCATTGCAGCCACTAAACATCTTTTCATTAGAAGTTTACGTTGCATTCTAATAAAATTTGAATAACGTTGAAAGGGAGGAGAAAGAAAAGGGTAGGATTAGTACGAAGACGAAGGAGCGAGTTAAAGATCATTAAAGAGATTCATAATGCCGTGGCGTTGGATGTCAGTTCGAAAGTGTTTTTCCAAGCATTTTCGAAAGCAGGATGAATTGCTGTGGATTCCATTGTTAGAGGAAGATGTCACGTCCACAATTAAAGTAAAAGGCGATGGCGTCAAGCGAGCAAAAACTCGAAAGTTAAACAATTTTCAACTTTTCGCGAAATGTATAGGTAAGTTGTCCTTCTCGTCAATTTATATTTGCAGTAAATCAATTGTCACTCGTGCATAGCAATTCAACGTAATACAATTCAACTTTATTCAAGTCAACGAAAGTTATACAAATTGAATTCGCCTAATGGATTTAAACATGTACACTTATTATCTGCAGGTTTATTGCCATCCTAATATTTAATGCATTTACACTAAATTAAAGAATATTGGATTCAATGATAATCGTCGTAGTTAATTTCTTCACTAATGTTAGAATTAAATTCCAGTGGAATTTCTGCATTTGTACACAGACATTAACAAACAGAGGCTTTATCTAATTTACTATTCGAGTAAAATATCAGCGTTAAAAAGCCCATACAAAGGTTTTCAGTAACATTTTTAGAAGAAAATTTTCATGACAAACGCCATTAATAGATTGTTGGAAGCTTTATACAACGGTAGAAGCAATACCCAGTGTTATCAGAGATACTTTATGACAATACATCCTTCAATTTCGGATACTTATTGATGTTTTTTTTACTTTTTGTGTTATATCCATTTTGTATATTAAATAATGTTCAACACCGTAATGGAAACCACTGTCGTGTAATAGTGAATTTGTATAGCATTTGACAGTAAAGCCTAATGGTATTTACAAGTTCTATCCAAGGAGTTCTATCAAGTAAGTTTAGTGCAACAGAGCATCATTGGCTGTTCTACTCAAAAAAAATCAAATCAATTTTTTACACTAGTAACTTTTTCACAAACTTTTTTCATGTTGAATTTTGCAAGTGAATGGAATGAAAAATTATTTCAGATAAATTCAATATTAAGACCTACATATCCGGACCAGGGGCTGTATTTTATTTCGTCCGATATTCCAAGAAGGGGAATATTAAGTATTTCTACCGGACTGAGCAGTCAGGATGCTACACGTTGGTCATTCTTTACGAAGGAGAACATGTGCCTGGCTCTCCCTTTTTTCTTAATGTCTGTCTTAAAATGTCTGCAACAATTTACATGAATGAATATTACCTACGTGTTGTAGATTTCAGTTTCAGTGTTAACTTTTTGAATTTTTTCAGATTCAAAATTAGGTTCCACCGACCCAATTGCAAAGGTCTCGGGATTTTCAAATACGAAAATTTAATGCTAGCCATCTATGGACTGGAGGAACTTTATTTTTGACTAGGAACCTATACATTTTATTTGGCAACTTATTCAACTTTAGACAATTTATTAATTGTCATATTTTTGTTTCAAACTTGAGACATTGACATGTCTAATAAATTATTTTAAGAAGTTAATTTTTTTATTTTGTATGTTTTTGTTTGTTATTGAGGTAATTGTAGCTGCTACAATTTAATGTTGGCATACTTGATTAAAACATTTCCTTAAAGAGTAAGAAGTCGTGTCAGTTGAACATTAAGTAAAATGACGTAATACTATTCTCTAAGTTTAGTACATCCAAGCTTCTATTACTCAGCTTGTTAGAATGACAGTTGCTAATTTACTATTACCGAGCTACATAATTTTTAAGTTTTAAGTTAGGAAAAAGCTAGCACGTTTTACATTTATTAGGAGCGTTATTTTGTTCCAGTATTGTAAAATATTTAAAACTTTAAGTGGCTAAATTACGGAAGTGTCTATCTTATTTTCAGAAATCCTTTATTACCTCCCACTAGTTACTCCCGCTGTTTTGTCTAGACTTTCTCCCTTAGTTTATTGTCACAGTTGACCATGGTTGACCATGACAGTTGACGATGGATAAGCGACTGTTGTTTCTGGTGTATGATGATGAACAGTTATAAGAAAGAGATGCCCCAAAGTCCAGATGTATCCGCCCATTTAGGGCAGGACTTAGAGCCAGCCAGTTCTCGTCTGTCCAGTGACAGCGGATCTTTTGCTGGGACTTGGGCTTGGGACGGGAGAGGGAGCGGGCGGGGGTGAAAGGGCAGAAGTGGCCACTGGCGGGGCAGCTCCTTCCTCCTCCTTCAGCTCTACACTCAACGAGCTTTTCACCGGCTCGATCTGCACAGTTGTGAACTCCAGTTTGTGAGGAACGCTTTCTTCCGAGGAATCCTCCGATTTACACTCCGCCGTCCTTTTCCTCTCTTGACTACGAGGAACCTCCATGGGTTTTTCTGGCGCGGAGGGGGTTGGAGCCAGAACCGGCTCAGCTGCACTCGTCACTGCCGGCTGCGGTTCCTGCAGGGGGGTGGTCCCTGTAGGTGGCGCCACCGTCTCCTCTTTGTCTTGGAGAGGAGCTGCTGTTTTGAGGGACAGCTCCCGCTTGACTAGGGAGGCCAAGACTGGCTGGAGGATGGGCGTTTCGTCCACGGGCGTCGGTTGCTTCCCGTATTCGACCGTGTTGCTCCGAGTGGGTCTCGACTGCGGCATTTCGGCCCTTGCTGATAGGGACTGGGCGCGGGAAGTTGGAGGCCCACGTTTCGTCGACTTCCTGGACTTGTGTAGATTGATGCTCGGCGAAGGACTCATTTCCGGAGAGTTCCCCTCCGATTCCTCGTGAATGTGACTGATCAGCATTTTCGTCTTGAATTTCGCGTAAGCCACACGTGTCGCTGCCGACACCTCTTGTAGTTTCGGATTATACTCCGCCAACCTGAACAGAAATTATTAATTATTAATCAGCATTTATATTTATTTAGTATAAACAGAGTATAAAATCGGTACACCGTAAAATATTTTTGTTGTCCCATACCGTAAATGCCGTAAATATATAATGTATGTATGCATAATTTACGTAGATATATACTTTTAAGGCTTTTACGACACGCCACAATTAAAAATCTTGTGGCATTTACGACAATATACGGCATTCGATACTTTGCCTGGTAGAGGGATAAATATTCCCGATACTATTTATCAATTTATTGTATTTGCACACTTCGGTTCTCCTGGCTTTTTAATTTATCTCAAAATTATTCTTACCTCAGAATTTAATTACTTTGAATCGCGCTGAAGTTCGTTACTGGTCCACTGTGGACCATTAACCAACCAATAAGAATAGCATTAATTACTTTTCAGGGTCCATGGAGAACAGCGCGGCATTCTCAGACTCGATGCGACGTCTTCTGGCACTCTTTCTCTTAAGTGACGTCTGTTTGGAGCCAATGGGGTCGATGCGAACGGATGCCTTCCTAACGAGAGCGTTCCAGTCCTTCTTCTCCTTCTTCCCGCCGATGGCTCTGGCAATGCGGGCGAAAACGTCCTTTGAATTGCCGTCCTCCGCCAGAATCGCTTCCTTGACGGCATTTTCGATGACTCCGATCTGGAAGTCCTTCATTAGACGCCGCTCCATGACTTTCCCTTTCCGTCCGGCCACGAGAGCTCCTCCTGGTTGTAAATTTGGAGTCCTCATCCCGTTCAACTTCAGGATGTCTATTAACTCGTAGCGGAAGGAAGAGATGTCTTGGCGAATTTCGTTGACATCGTCCTCTGTGATTCCCGCCTCTTCCTGCTTCCGATTCTCTTCCGCGCTCACATAACGGCGAACCAATAAACGAGTCACGTGCAAATATCTCTGCAAGGCTCCTCTTCTCTATTACAAAAGAAAAAATAGTAAGTTGACATCATCAAAACAAATAAAAGTGCTCGTCCTCCAAAATCGAAGCAGATGCATGTAAAATCAAATAAATGCACAAAACCCATGTAAAGGCAACTAATCCATGTAAATGCAAGCAAATGCATGAAGAACCAAATAAAATCACAATATCCAAACAGATGCATGTAAAACCAAGGAAGTGCGTGTAAATATACCAGTGCCCAGCAAAGTACGCCGCCAGCCTTTTCTATTGATATTCACGATGTGACATTGTGCAGTGCTCTAATTGCCTAGAAAGAATAAACCTAGAAACTATTGCACTTGGCAGGTGATCCTGAAGTGCAGAATGCGGATTGCTTTTATATGAGAATTAAGCCTTTTAAAATGTGTAAAAGTACCTACTGTACTGTGACAGCTATCACTTAACTATTTTCATTTCCCGCAAATTTCCCATATTTCACACTTTCCCCAATTCTCTTATCAAAGTGGGGTGGGAAATAGGAAAATTCGAAACTGTGCTTGTAGAGCATAAGTAACTGAATAATTTTTCTATTGAAAGTCCTTGAATTTGGTACGTAATATTATGTGTAAATGTTTAGCATATGTGAGGAGACAAACCTTTTGCGAAGGTTTTCTCTCCAACTTTTTCCCGCAGCCGCAAAGTCGTTTTAAAGATTTAAGAGTCGGGATGATGTTGAATGGAGCAGGAACGGTAGCCCCTTCGTCAAAGTAACTTATCCACAACTTGCTGCGAGCAAATTTCCATTCTGTGTCACTTCGTTCCTGTAAGCAACAATCACGGTGTCTATTAAAACAGCCCCTCGACGCCAGATCAAATATTTTTTATTTTTATTCTGAGAGAGGGGTGCTGAGACCTACTGAAATGATTTGGTAGGAGGTGGACATCATAGCGATGAGCATGTTTAGAAGGACAATCACGTTGATGACAGAATACGAGCCAAACATTAAAAGACCCCAGAACCTAGTAAAGCCTTTGATACCCGTCAGCTCAAATGCTTCCAACTCAACCAAACCGAAACTGGCCCAAAAGAGCGACTGAGATGTTTCGAACAGACTGGAAATATCAATGGCAGTTTATAAATTCTATTTTAAAATGTTTTCAGGTCAATATACAATATTATAGTCATCCGGCTAGCTTTTTAGCAGTTGGCTGTTGGAAGGCCATCAATAACTGTTAAATCAAAATATTTTTACTTGGCAAATCGCCTCCAGATAAAGCAAGAATCTCCAGCATCGTAATCAGGTAATCCTCCCGGGAGAGAGTAGCATTTGGACCTCTCCAAGTCAGCGTAATACCATAGCAACTGATTCAATCCTACAGAAATCATGTCATAATATCAATTGTACAAAGTTTTTCTTATTTTAGAGCAAGACAATTCCCAAAGGAAATATTCTATTCAGTTGGGTTTTGTATTAATTTTGACACAAAAATATAGAAATTCACTATAATAATATAGAAAATGACAGGCAAATTTAAAAAATTAAATGGAAGGCGAGAAAAGTATAGAAAACTCAAAGGTTACCACATCCGAAGGCAAACAGAACAAGAGAGTAAATGAAAAAGAACTTCAAAATGTCGACAACCATTCTTCCCAGGGAGATTTGCAATGGACCCAAATGAGGATTGATGCTGAAGATGTGGACCAATTTCAAAAAGCTAATTTGGAAGAGCAAAATTAACAACATGCATTTCATATTCGAAGTATTTCGCTCAAGGGCATATTGAGGGGGTGACCGGACTCTTTCTCCCAAAAGGTAAAAAAATATTTTTTTCTTAAAATATCCAAAATTTTTGCCCTTTGTGCGATATTTTAATATTTTATTCATTTTCGACCAAAAATGACAACATTTTTCACGCTACGATTATTTATGCGTTAACGCCTGCTGGCTTACCTGAAAATCATTGCTGCCGCGAACATTCCTTCTGAAATGAGCATAGGGTCAAAAATATCCCAACGTTCTCGTGGATAGTACGGGTCCTCCCCTTTTGCAGCTTCTCTCTGAATGCAAATGAGAATCAAGTGCTAATTAAGCATTCCTCATTTCTGCAGCGGGACAAAAGAGATACGTCCCCAATTCATGCGCAGTAATATCTCAGTTGGTATATAGAAGACAATACTTTCGTCTACAAAGTGTGCAAACGGTAAAGAAAACTAACGGGGAATTAGCGTTTGGGATACAACAATTATAAACAAATAGAAGGTTGATATGCGACAACCGAATTTTGATATTTGGAAAGCCCGATGGTTTATATCAGGGATGCTAGGGCTGAACATACCATAACGACATAGCAAGCAGTTGCCCTCAATGTCATCCAAGCCACGTAGAAAGAGTTCGTTATAAAGTCGACAACATTCCACAAATCGCTTATATACTCCGCCAGTCCATCGCCCCACAGAGACTTGATCTCGGCCCAAACCCAACCTGCAAAATTTATTTCGAATGGCGCTACAGTCATCACTTATCATGAATGGACTTCCAAGGATCACACATCAGATAGAGATGGATCATACAAGTCAGGTATGTTGAAGATGAGTGACTGGACGTATTTTCAGTTCCCTATTTCCTACCCAATCAAATCCACAGCTTTTGGAGATAAACATTTAAAACGTCCAATGTATATTATTTCTTTCCCCACACAACCCTTTGCTCATTTTAGATGTACAGCAAAATTGTTGACACTGCTTTGATTATTGTGAAAAGGTCATAGAACAATAATAAAATAGGAAAGGGACGTAAGATTGTAAGTAGAAATAGAAGTCATTAGTCGATTTTTTAGGGTTTTCGTGCTCATCTCCACAAGCTGTAGTTTTGACAAATTATTTCGGCCACATACAAATTATCACCCCGACAATAGTTGTCGAAATGACAGACGAGTTTTACCTATGCAGTAAACTACGATGGCGGATTCCACCATGCCCGGGAGTGCTCCTCGCTCCTTCCGCTGCCACTCTGCCAGAATGTTCTTCATCCAGTCCGTCTCGATCCAACTTAAGACGACGAACTCCAGTCGCTGCGAGGCCGCCGCAAGGAGAGCTACGATTTCCAATTTTGATATTAACCGGCGTTTTGACATTTTAGCCAGCTAAATTGCTACTGACCAAATACAATGTAAAATAGCTCCTTCCACTGCCTTCAAATGGTTTTAGCCGGTCTTAAGGCCAACACAGTTGAATTTATTGAATTTATATTGCCGTAAACGGAAGTTGAATGAAAGGAGTTTAGAGAGGGAGAGAAAGAAGGGGCTTACTCAGGAAGAAGACATATGAACAAGAGTGGCAAATGAACTTGACGAAGGGTTTCTTCAAAAAATTCCCTTTGGCTGAGTCAGGGGCCATCATGTAGAAGAAACTGTAGACAGGAAACATCATCCCCAACTGCCCAACTTCCACCAACTGAAATTCAAAGATTAAAACGCTCTGCCACAAAGCCCACAAACCCTTTTCATTTTAACCCATATTACCAGTATATCAGTAACTACTGGAAACGTCACCGGATTTACAATTGC
>JAAAYG020049361.1:0-11538 GCA_009936455.2 Tomocerus minor
ACTTTTCCCATATTTCCCACTTTTCCCAGGTGCCCATCAAAATGGGGTGGGAAATGGGAAAAGACGAAACCATGACTGCTACAAGGTCGGTGAAAGTGTTTTATTGAGTTATGACACTGAAAAGGAAAGCGCTACGTCAGCCACTTTTCTTGGTACTTACACCGCACAAAAAAATAAATGTGTTCTTGAAATAGTAATGAGGAATTTAATGCACATCTTAAGTAATCACCTGTGACATCGCATCGTTAATAATTAAAACTATCTTGTAAATTGCAATTTGAAATATTAATTTTAATGTTTCTTGGTTATTCTTAGTCAAGGGAGGCAGCATCCGGACTGTATGCAAAAATTTCCCTGACACAGCATACTAAATGTGTGAAAACCAAGAAAACCGCATCTGTTCCGGTAAGAACTATTTGTTTATTATAATTCCATATATTTATAACTGTTCCATTATCTATGAGAATTCACAGGCATATATACTGAGTACCAGAATATTATTAGTATAGGTACTACAAATTGGGTTTTCTGTATCCTTTAAATTCATGGTCACGCATGTAATAAAACAGATGAAAGGAAAGGGAAACTGCAAATCTCTTTTGTTACCACGTTAAATAGAAGCAGTGAAATTCATGATAAAAACAATTTCCACTACTATTATTTGAAGTCGGAAGCCATTGCCACTATAAATTAATTCTCAGTACTCTTCTGTACTCATCCAAAATTCTCATTCTGAAGTCTGCAAGTCAAGATGGATAACTAAATTGCTCATTTTAGGAAAGGCACTTGCTGTAACTACTTTAACTACCTACCTTCTAGTATAGTATGCCATTTCCTATACGTAATAGGTAGGAGAAGTTATAAAGACTTCTGTTTATTATTCTGAAATGAATTTGCATGAATCCAAGCATGTAAAACGACTTCCAAAGAAGATTGAAAGGATGTTATGCAGGGACACATCATGTTATATAATATAATTAATTTGCATCTGATTTATAATTCTATAGTATCCATTGATCCTGTTTTAAGCAAGTTGCAGCTTTTATAACGAAATTAATGACAGAAACTAAACGAACCAAAATAATTGAGCACTGGCTTTGTAGCAGTTAATCACGTTTATCGATGTGATTGTAGAGTTTTTATAAATTCCCAGAATGGTTTTATTTGAGAAATTTAGTAGCATTTCCATTCAAAAACTAATGATTGTATGAATTCGTAATGCATCAAGTAGGGAATGTATATAGCAACTGTTCATAGTTAAATATATAGTGATAGTTAATATAGAGATAGTAGAATATTTCTTGGAAGGGCAAATTCCATTATTTTTTGGATGTACATTTAGAACTGCTACTATATACTATGCTATAAACTGGATGAAAAAGAAGGCCATCAAATTGCTGAAATGATATTTCGTTGAATAATCGAGTAGGATAGCAAGTTGGAGTTATTACAATAATGACAAGTTGATAAAGAGCTTTGTTCACTAAATAAAAGTCAAATATTTGCTTTATTACAGTTGCTGGGTTGCCGCTCAAGTTTCAATGAGAGCTTTAATTTCAAGCTATCAGTTGAAATGTTGGATACAGCCAGTATTTCGATCCAATTGATGTACGCCCAACCGGGCTATAACAAAGGTATATTCCAGGGTACGCACGCTATCAATATTTTTTCTTCTTTCACTGTCTTTTTCATGCATTCATGTTGAACCTCTTTTTTACACTTTTTCCTAACGAAAGCGGACACCTTCAAGCCCCTCCCATTTATTTCTTCGAAGAAAATTCTTCGGAAAGAATGAAACTATTCCCAGAATATTTAAGTGTGTCATTCTCCGTCTTTCGTGTCCCTGTCTCTTGTGTCAGTTCTTTTCTTCACTTTCTCTGTCGTACTATAAATCTTTGATCTGCCGCATCGCTACTTGTTGTCAATGAATGTTTTCGACGTACTTATAACTTATAACACATTTAAAACGCATATAGACATTATATAGCACTATACCGTAGGTATACATTTTTTTATATGCGTATTACATCATACGTCAATTTCTAATCATCCATAAAAATATCTAAAAGTTTATTTCTTAGAAGGAAGATTCACAAGGCTCTTAATTGCCTGTTATCTTCCAAACTTTTGATGTAATTAAATTAATGAGCAGGTAAAAGTAGGATCTAACTTATTATTTTCTCGTTAGCTGTTCAATTGACGTAAATCTCGTAAGAACACTATCTTAGTCGTTTTTTGCTAAAAAAATACCATGATTTAAAAATTCATTATTCAGTAATTGTGTCTTTAATAATTGAATGTAAAGTTACTGAAATTGATACCAAAACAAAAAATCTCGCCAATGACGTCCTCAATTTATGTAGTTTCCCGCAAAGAAACGGTACCTGTAAACAATTATTAATGGGTCCTATCATGAATGAAATGTAGAGGAATCAAATATGAGACGATAAACATCATTAAATTAAATTGGAAATGTGTCTCATTTATAGAAACTGTAATATACAACCTCAAATTTTCCAAGTCCATACAGAAAGTTAGATTACGTAAATGTATTTATTAGCTTCGTGAACTTCAGTGGTGGGCGGGGGCACTATAAATCTGGGTATCATAAATGTATTAAGAGCTGGGAATTGAATCTAGGGGCAAAATCGGAAACAAAACAATATTTACTTATGACTTAGGAAACTTGAAGTTTTTTGACCTCTGATTTGGTCCATTCAGCAAACCTCCATCATCTTTTGGGAAATGAAAATAGACACTTAATTATACTTTGTGATGTATAGAATGTAGAAGTATTTGAGAAATATTATTTTCGCTACATACAATACAACGATACAACTACATACATAACCATGCCTTATAGTTATAGGATTTGAAATCAGGCCTTATTTTACTTGCAGATCAATCTGCGGGGCGTATTGTCCTTGGATCCTTTATGTTTGCAAGAGGAAAGGGTTTGGACCACTGGACGGAAATGCTATCTAAACAAAAAGAGCAAATACAATACTGGCATGCAGTTTCAGAATAATCCTGAAGCTTATAACCCTTCAACTCTTAACTGACTACTATACTGTATAACTACTAATTATTGTACGTACCTACCTAATCAGATAACCCAGGACTGTATAGGAATACGATTTGAACACTGAACCGCATTTCAAGAAGTTCTAAACATGGATGATGCAAGACTCGCTTACCTACAATAAAATTTCGATGTTGAGTGTACTGATAAACATGAATATACTTCCTGCGGCTGCTTCATAATAATAACCCAATCCTCACTTCAAAGAAAAGAGAAAACTCATAAGAGTATCAAAGAACACCAAAGAAACACCAAAGATATTTCTAGTGTATCTTCTTCGTTGGTGGTTAATTAATCTCAATTACCATTTCTCTTGAAAATATAAATTCTATATCAGACTCGAGGCAAGCTGTCACCTCACAACAGAAACTCTTCCTACCTAGATATTGGTACCTGCACAAGTACCTGACTGCTGAAGATACTTGATAGGGACGAAACTCTAATGAAAGTTGATCGGAGGACGATGAAGATAGGTCATAAAATTCGAGAGCACGAACCAAATTAACTTCTGGTGTTTTAGAACAATAACAAAACACTTAAGATTAGTATCCATACTCTCTTTATGGTCAATATATGATAATATTAGGATTTTTCCGTTGTAAAATTATCATTTAATGATGCTATGAAATGTCTGTCCTGCAAATATTAATTACGTTGTTGGAACTTTAGCTCTGAGAATGTGAAAGCCTGAAAGCAAAACCAATTCCGAATTTTCATGAAAATTACCATATTGGGTAATCGAAAAGTAATTTCCGAAATATTCGTCTACATATAATTGATTGCAAAATAGTTTGAAGTCCCTGACTGACTTACATATGAAAGATGTGGTAATTACACCCTTCAGTTACTCTCTCAGAAGTCGTGAAATCGCAGCATTTTCATTTCCTCATGCTCGGGAAACTTAATTGTGTTATTACATTACTTACTCTCTGTCCTCCACAAACTTTCTCCTCCTAAAGGGAATCCCAAATGTTTATACTAAATAAATAAAATAGGAAAAGGAAAGAAATGATGAATTTTACGAATGTGCAACCGCAGCCGGCGTCTTGGCATTAAAGTTTGAATCGTATATAATACTTGTTGGAACAGCAATGTGTGTATAATCACTGCATGGTGTGTATTTGAAGTTAACTGGATGTTTTCCTTGAACTAAGTCACGTCTCTATTATGTATAAAATCTATTCACAACTGTATTCTTATTACTAAGTAAAATGCTACTGGTACCTATTCATATGATACCAGATACTGTAATTGATGTTGATGTCGCTATCATAACATAAATGTTGCAAAACTCGTGTATCGTTGATTTGTATGTGGATGCAAATATCTTTGACTTGTACACTTGACAAATGTTGGAAAATATGCCTGAAATACCAAAAACAACTTACTATTAATTGCATTGATAATGGAATGCATCAAAGGAAATTATGTCCATACTTAAGTGTTTGTGCCTCTTGTCATTGCGCATTGTTTTAGAATTGTAGCAGATCCATTAATTCCTGTTAGTTATAGCTATTTGCCCCTGTGTTTACTTTGGATAAATGTTATTCTGGTTACAAGTTGTGTATTTATTTACCTTTAAAGGCTTCTGATTAAAATACAACGTGTTTGAATGGCAAACTTATATGCTGTCAAAATAACAGAGTTTATTATATATATACCTAAATGTTATGTAAATATAGTCTATTGTAAAATATAATAATGTATTGTTGTATGTACAAGTATTAAGTATATACTTATGACAAATTGCATTCTCTGAGATGTAATGTGGTATGCAGTAATTGCAGTATTTACTATATAATATTATGTAAACGATGAGATTATTCATAAACGTGGAAATGCAATTTGTCGGAGAAATTCTACTTCAAATTCAACGTAGTACTGCAATTTTTGTTGCAAAATGATCTGTGGTCTACCTAATGTAAATATTCAAGTAAATGTATTGTTTTATATTGTACGATGACAATTAACTAAGAGTTATAAATGAAGGTATGCAATGGTGTTGACATTTGCATGTAGCTTTTATTGATGTTATATAGTAGAAATATGCTTAACACAATTTTGAGATGCGCATTGGATAAGTTAAATCTTAGTATAGAACGCAGTGTCTGTTATAGTATTATAAATGTCATTAAATAGGCAGCATGAAGTGTTCTTCAAGCTGAAAATTTCGGTACGATGCTGGTGAATGCAATTATATTGCATAAGTTGCGATAATCAAAGGATTCTCTGTATGTCCGTTTATCGTAGCGTATGCCGTCAGAGATAGTACGTAGGTTTAACATTGTACTGAATCAGTATTTGAAGTTGTGAATGACTGATTAAGTGTGAATGAATAATCCATTCAATAAAGTTATTAGTTTACTAGTAGGTAAATAGGTTAGGATAGAACTACGGATGCTCGTGGGAGTTTAGAAAATTTCATCTATAAACGATTAATATATGTAAAAGCATAAATATGTACCTACAAAAAGCGGATGAGTGATTGAGAGAGTATGTGCCTAAGCGGAGAGCCTGCAAGGTCCAATTATAATGCCAATCTGCCAATTTTACAAAATGGTTTACGTGTTTTTCTTGTTTAAAAATCAATGCGCATAATTGCATTGTACAACTCAATTAAATGAATTACGCGTCTCACGTCAGACAGAAGCCATCCTTCCTTTGGCCAGATGGAATTTTTCCATTAATTTAATACTAATTGCCAGCTGCAGGCAAATAACTTATCGTGATCACAGAGCCAGGCACCAACTTAATTATATAAGCCACTCTTGTCTAGCAGACACAATTTTAATTTTACTTAATTGGAAGCTACACACCAGCATTCGTTGCATGCCAACTTGAATGCTCTCTCTCTCTTTCCAGTAGTCTGTAGTTTTAGACAAAGAGTTTGTGCGTCATATTTACTTAGAGTTCCAGATTAACTATACAGGAGGTAATTCAAAAGTAGGCTAAATATATGAATCTTTCAAAATAAGTATGTACTGAATGAAACAACAGTAAAGTTATGTCATTAAAATTTAATAATTTACTTTCTCTCTTATTTGCCCCTCCGCGTAAGATAATTAGTGTAAGAGATAGAAAGGAAGGAAGGATGTTATTATTTCAAATAGACACTATCCTGCAAGTAAATTCAATTAACGCTGGCAAGTAACTAATACATGCAATTAGTAAGTGTCGTGTACTGAAATTGTCTCTAAGTGTTAAAGCATTTAGCTTATTTTAGTATTACTTGATTATAAGATATATATTATAACGTCTACGTAATGAGTGTTTACTCTAGTTTAGTCGTTTTGGGTCATTTCTATTATACAAACATAGGATTAGCTATGTCTACTAATGGTTATCCCAGATACTTTCTCGTTTTTGATGTGACTACGTGCATACACATACGTAGATACTTAAATGGTTATGTACACATCACTTGACTCTTGACACTTTGACTTTGGGTAGCGTGCAGGCCAACGTCCTCGAAACGCCAATTTAGCACAATTTAAAATCCTCTCTAAGACCTTACTCAATTTTCTGATTACTACTCTGCACTCTTACTCATCTCTAGTTTCACATCTCTTAAAATTAGAGAACTTATTTTGTATTTACATAAACGCACTAATTTTGCAAATAAACTTTATAAACGTATCTATACTGCGCAGTACTGCTATGAAAACGCTTATAAGTTTTGAGTTTCTGATAGATTGGGAGTATACTGGAAATGTTTTATAAGTAAATAAACTCGTGAACATAACGCGTTGTAGTTCAATCTATGTAAATTTCTGATTAATTGGAAAATTGCCTGTGTCATGTACTTCAAGGTTCAATATAAAATACAGATAAGCATGGGTATTTTGCTTCGTTATTGGGATTTAATTTAATTTACATACCTACACACCTAAATGTATTGATGTTCTTTCTCTATGTTGTAAATTTGAGTAATATTGACGAATTGGCGATGCGACAAATGTTTAGTTAACGTACTTTTTAATCATCGTTAGTTATTCATTAAAAGTATTATGACTTAACTGTATACTCAGAAAAAAACTAAATAATACTTTTTGTACAATGTTATTAACTTCCATGATCAAGCTCCCTATTGTCCCTTCAAAACTGGGCTCATGAATTTTAGAATTTAAAATTATTCATAGCACAAAGTCTATTAGTCTATGTAAAAGTATTGCATAATCATCCAGAAGCTTAACAATATTAACGCGGTTAAATACGTTGTTTGTTTATTCTTTAAGTATTCTTAAAACTTAGAAGCATAAATGTCAACTATTAACTCTGGCACTGTAAGGTATATTGAGTGAATAGTATTATTGTATGTCTTTTTGTATTCAAATATGAAATGTCAGGAATAGTATGTGCATCTTACAAGATAAACTGTCAATTCTATTAACTATCTACTATATTTAAATATCTATCTTTGATATTTTAATTGTTGTAATATTGTAATCATTTGGTCAATTTGACATTGTATTATAGTACATGTAGCATGGGTATTAACTTCCGTGGATAAGTAACAATTAAATCGTTAATGAATGTAAAGGTGGTCACAAAGGGTATTGCATATTTTTACTCGATTCTTAAGTAAACTACAATTACCTTCATTAGCTCTACCTTACGTGTAACATTGAAAGCACTAAAAATGATTAATTTTTAAATGAATGATTTTACCTAAATGTGGAGTCTCATTGTTACAGAAGCAATTTAGTCCGTTTTTCTAAATAACTAAGAACAAATTTGCGTGTATTAATTTGACAATTTACTTTATTACATAACCATTTAAGCTGATCCGGTTATGCATTAAATACAGTATAAAATATGATACTTTCTCTTTCTCTGTGACAACTCCATGAGACATTTTCAATCTTTATCAGTACTTTCATCAGAATTTTCACGTGTGATCGGGATTTTTATCCCGTAAAATTTTTGCATGGAGTTAGCATATGTATATAGAAAGAGGAAGTGTTATTGAAACTCGTCTATATTGTATTGGGAAAATCAAAGGTAATCCTTCTGTAGTAATTTATGTTCACTATCACACTATAATTGTTATTGTATATTGTATAATATGATGTACTATATGTACTATACTATATGATGTAACATACATGTATCATCATACTACGCATATGAGCTAACTGGTGTAAATACAACATGAATGTATCGTTTATTGCTTGAGAAATAAATGGGGAAAGAAATTGACGTGGTTTTTTAAGTGGTGTACATAAACAATTGTAAATACATAATATAAAGTATTACCACTTAATTTGCTGGAATCAACTTTTTTTAATCACCTATTTTTTTATTTTTTTATTTAGTTATGATGACAAAGTTAAAATTATCATTTTATGATAATGTTATTGTTATCAATTAGGAATCCACTTCATTGTCACTCGGGGAGTCGGGGATTCCTCTGTGAAGACTTGAGATCTAAACAGACAAATACTCGTTATTCATAATAATATATCAATCATAATCATGCCTCTGTAATTGTAGTAAGATGCTAGAATGATATACAGCTGCTTTGATTGAAATACTAACTTGTCTCATTCTCATGTTACAGATAGATACATATTATCAAACAATTTTTTTAAAGAAACAAATTTTTGACGATCTGATGTTGACCATTAAATACTTATGATCGAACTAGTTTCTGAGCTTATTGCAGTCTACGTTTTCCGTTGAATTCCAGATATTCCAATGAATACTTTGTGTGCATGTCTATTATGGCATATGGATGGCATAATATGCCCTTTAGTTAAAAATGCTGGTGCTTGAATTAAAATATCCCAGTATGCATGTAAATACCATGACCAGTATGCATATGTAACGGACTCAATTATGGTTATCTCAATATGGACAAATTGTATACTTTTTTAAGACATATTTCAAAGAATGCATTCCGAAAAAAATAATCTAACATCCTAATTAACTACCTACTAAGAAAAGTGAGCCTATCTGTCTAGCTTCTCAAGATTTGCTTCTTTAAATATTCACTCACACTTACATTAGGTACACTCATTTCACATGTATTTATTATATTCTATCTACTCTACCTGTACCAGAACATCCAATTGAACGTTGTTATACACTGCATATTGCATATACAGTAACATACCTTCGTACTGATATACCATGCACAATGCAGAATCTGTTCACATACTTTACATGCCAGATAATCAGTTGTGTGATTGATGACCGCAATTGAAATGGCAAGTTGCATTAGGTAATAATATTTAGATTGCGATTGCCTGCAATACGTATGGTATGTAAAAGGGAACGTGATATACAAATGAACCAAAATCAACTTGGAATATGTGATCATGAGCACGCATCTCTTTTTTGAAATGCATGAATGTTGTCGATTCTTTGATTAGTTCATGCACTCAGGCATCATCCATCATGTACCTTATTTTTAATAACTCTAAGCAAAACTATATAAAGCTAAGTTGTATTGGGTTGCTGCCTGTTAGTTATTATGGGGTCGAGTAGGTCAACTACATTTTGCACACTATGCATAAACTGCATTTGTTCGTAATGCAGTGTCATCGAGGGTAAGATTCCTTGACGGACACGTCATAAAAGGGGAGAACGTGATTTATCAACTTTTAATGTAGATTTTGTTATTAACAATTAAATTAATCCTACAATTAACAAGTAATACACAAAGGAAATTAGATTGACTTAGTGATATGTACTTACCTATAAATGTTAAATAATTGCGAATAAAATATTCATGAAGATTTGTTGTGGTAGGTTTTAAAGATAATAATTATGTATCCATCAAATCAAGTGGAAAAAGAACTAGGTCAGTAATTCGAGGGAGGCTGTAAGCGTTGCATAGGCACAGAACAATATCTACTGTTAAACATTCGAAGGTAATCGAAGCTCTACCATTTGGACACTCACGGTCAATGGATAATCTCATGAATACAAGTGGATGGTGCGATATCTTAATTCTGATTCACAATTCCAATAGCAAATATCTGAATGTGGAATTGGGGATGGGGAATTCATTTTAAAAATATTTCTTAGTAGGTTAAGTATTAGCAAATCTGAATGTGCAAAGTTCAAATTACAACACAGAGTACAGATAGGTACCTATACTGGCCACAAAAATAGTTTTCTGAGTGATCTGTGATGTGAACTGCAAAGTGTATTGTAAATTGTAACATTGTAAGTGGCTGGTGCAACCAAAGACTGCGTAATGTTAATGTCTCTGTCGGTATTTTCGGAAGAACTTGTAGGATATACTTATAGTTTGAAAACCTAATTATGTAATAAACTAATAAAGTAGGGATACAGGCTGCGTCTGGTTTTGTAAATGAAATTAGAAGCTCCTACCTACATGCTACATAGCGTATACTAAGGGTCATATTATAGCATTGTAGCTGAAAAATTAGAATATGTCTAAATAACAACATTTCTGTCGTAAACCAGCAGATTTTAATTATATTCCTTAGCACTATGAATTATGCAATGCAAACGACACGCTGTGAATCAAGGACTATTTTATGATTATGATCCTCAGTTTTTACAAAACATCCATCGTTGTATAGAAAGGAGAACTTCTCTTATTTAACATGTGCTTGATATTGTTTACCTACTATACTTCAAAAGAAATGTCCCATAACATAATGATAGTAAAATCACTTGTAGATTTACTTGGGATTACCTTTATTACTACATAGCTGAACAGCAAACTGGGAACTGGGACAAGCACAATACAAGACAACAACAGGCATCAGTTAGGATGGGCGGATGCATGGGTCTCGTAGTCTCGTCAGTCTCATCGCATAGGAAATAGAACATCTACTCACCTACTTATACGTATAACGCCTTTGCACATGGCTCTATCCCACAATTTCCAGAGATTATGGCTTTGCACACTACAGCTACTAACATTGCACTGTATGTGCACGCAGTTTAGATGGGAAACCTTATAAGAATATAAAGTTTCTGTATATGTATATGAAGTAAGAACAAAAATCCACACAAGCAAGCAAAGTCGAAGCGGCCATGAACGTTCCTCTCGTAGTCACGTAGACCCCGTCTCACTTTTCCTATGTCCACGATGTTTCCCATAGAAAAGCATTGAAAAGCTGAGAACCTCAGCTGTTACGAACTCTTTCCTTCTGCAGCCAAGTTCCAGGGCAGTAGCTCTATTTGTCGTGGCCACTACTTCTCTTTTAAAAGGTAGAAGGTTACTATTTTAATTATTCAGAAGAGAAGGCTCTGGGACTTAAGGCTACATTTATTAATAACCCTCCAGGTAGCAAAGTAAAAGTAATCATCAACCCATAAGCAATTTACAGAAATAGCTCATTAGGCAGGTAAAAAGACTTCGCTCAACTCCCTCAACTCAACCCTATTTACTAAATTGGATTCTAAGAAAGAGAAATTTCCCGTGCATCCCAGTTGAGAAACCGAATTAAGAAAACACAAACTGACAGACAGAC
>JAAAYG020049372.1:0-11536 GCA_009936455.2 Tomocerus minor
TGGAGAAGGTGGATAGGGTGGAGAAGGTGGATAGGGTGGAGAAGGTGGATAGGGTGGAGAAGGTGGATAGGGTGGAGGTGGATAGGGTGGAGGTGGATAGGGTGGAGGGGGATAGGGTGGAGAAGGTGGATAGGGTGGAGGTGGATAGGGTGGAAGTGGATAGGGTGGAGAAGGTGGAGAAGATGGACAGGTGGATCGCTGGATCTAACATGCCAGTCACTTATCTCATCCACGATTTATTTCACTTCTCATACTGTTATTAATAAACCCATGACGTAATAAAGTCATGGGGGTGCCGTAGTCCTAGTGGCGAAGTGTAGTGACGAATTAAAGATTTTGGTTTTTCAGCTTTATTGAAACAATTATACTGTATTTTTAAATTCTGCAACAATAATTAATTACAAAAGAGCTTCTTTAAACACTACGTTGGAAGTTACCCAAATACCTTCTATGTTCCGTGCGCCTTGAGTAGCAGTATCTAAAATTTTAAGTTTTACATTTCTTTTAGATTTAGCTCTAGAAAAGGCCGTATACAGTTGGCCATGGGTGAATACTGGTTGAGAAAGAAGTATTCCTACTTTTTCCAAAGTTTGGCCTTGGGATTTAGTAATTGTCATACAATATGCAAGACGAATAGGAAACTGTCGGCGACTAAGAATAAATGGAAGGTCTGCATCTGAGGGATTCAATGTTATTCGCGGCATAAAAACACGATTTCCTTTAAAATTTCCTGATAAAATTTCGCAATCAAGTACATTAGGTTGCATCCTTTTAATGATCAATCTTGTTCCATTGCATAATCCCTCTCTTGGATTCAAGTTTCGCAATAACATGACACAGCAACCAACTTTGAGATTCAGTTTATGAGGTGGCATTCCCGTTGGAGTAAGGGAATTTAAAAACTCTAATGGATATCTTAATATTTCTTCAGGTTCATCACTCAAAACCTTATCTAAACTAATAAAAGATTCTGGATTCCCATCTAATGTTTTCAGTATATCTTCGTTCATTTGTAAACTGTCATCATTTTTTGGACAGAGAATGGCTCTAACTGATAATTCATCTGCTGTAAGTTGAGATATATTAGAACCAAAAACCTCTTCAATTAAACATCCATTAGATATAAATTCATTGGGAATTTGTATAGCATAATCACTAACATGATCATATATTTTAAGTTTTCCATCTCCCAAAAATAGCAGCCAGTCACTAAAATCTTTGTCATCAAATGCCCTCATGTTTGTTTTTAGTTGAATTTTCGCAAAATGGTTCCATATTAAACTGTTTTTCACAGATGCTTCCAATGTTGATTTTCTATAACCATGCTTTACCACAGGAAGTTGTTGTCGAAAGTCACCACCTACAACAATTGTTTTTCCACCAAAAGGAAGATTACAATTCAATAAATCCTTAAAAAGCCGGTCAACGCAATCAAACATGAATTTATGGCACATAGATATTTCGTCCCAAATGATCAAGTCACAGCTCATTAACATGGCAGCTTCAATGGTGTTTGGCTTCATATTTGAAGTTGAATCTTCCGTTATATTGAGGGGCAATTTGAATTTAGAATGAACTGTTCTACCTCCACTAAATAATGTTGCCGCTATGCCCGTGGGAGCCACACACACAACATTGCCACCATGTCCACGAATTTTGTGTTGAAGACAGTTATACAAATAAGTTTTCCCACTGCCACCAGGTCCATCTAGATAAAAACAATTTTCTATGTTTGATCCTCTATTAGCATTAGATGCTCTTGGTAGTACAGAATCTCTTGTTCCACTTGATCCAACTGCTCCACCAGATTCACCTGCTCCACCACCTTTACCATTTCTATTTGCCTCACCAGATTCAACTGTTAAATTCGATCCACCATATTTATATGCTCCACTTAGGACACCAGGTTCACAAACTTGATTACTTGTACATAAGTTATCAGAAACAGTTTTCTTGTGTGATTCCTTCGAAATGTCAATTACTTGGTAATTTTGAAGAATTCGGTTTTTGTTAACATTTGACATTATTAATTCATATGCCTCACTTTGATCAGAATTCATAGTACTGCACATTTCTTTCGCAATACGTTGTTCTTCGACAACATCAAAAGTTTCAGACTGAAACGGAAGATTTACAAAAAGTGGCAATCTGAAATCTACACATTTTTTTCCAAAAAGTGAAAGTAAGCTTTCAATTTCATTCAAAGCAAAGCACCTTGCATTTTCAAATGCACTTGACTTAGAATAATCTTCTATGAAATGTCCTTCATATTTTTGCCAAAGATTTAATGCGTTTGCAGGATTTCCAAAAACACAAATAATGGCAAAAAGTTTCCGCAATTGCTTTGGCATTTGAAAAGAAATCGCTTCTTCAATAGTTTTCTCCCATTGATTGTCGTCCTCTAGTAAATTTCTTTCCCGTGCTGCTTCTTGGAATGTATCATAAGTAATATGATTTAAGGTTTTCAGATCCTCATAACTTTTTGCCCCTCTGACATGAAGTAAAAGTAATCTTAAGCAATACCGTTCTGTATCCATAGGGTTGACCGAATACATACGGCTAATAATTTTATCACCTCCAAGTTTTCTAGGTTTCCATTTTGATTGACTTCTGTCGAAAGTAAAAAAATAGGGTATGTCTGTGTATAAAAGGTTTGCTGAATCAGCTGATGACTGATTCAGTGCAAACCATGCTGTTAAAGTTGTTTTCGTTTCCATCGCACTGGCTAAGGCAGCCTCTTCACAACCCGATTGAAATAACACATTTTGCATATTTGGACAGTGAACAGCTAATCGAATTATACTGTGTGAGTGATCGTGCATTTTATTTTCATATAGCCGCCATATAGCTTCTGGGGCCCCAACATATCGTGAATCTATATAGTTTTCAATTTCGTCGTAGTTCAATATTCCACTTTTCTCCAATCCACCATTTCCACCTTCGTCATTTAATGTCACTGCCGTTTTCACATTTTCAGTAACTTTTATTTGAGCGGCGTCATGGCCTTTGTATACGTATTTAAAAATGTATTTTACACTTTTTACAGAAGAGCAAATCTCAACATTTATGTGAGCGTTATATTTTAGTGATAAATAAGGGTTATATGGCACGACCCATCTATTGTCCACCAATGAATTATGAACTGTGACAGTTCTTCCATTTTCGCGCCGACGATAGATAGGATATCCATCAAAGTTTGGATTAGTACACTGCACAAATTGTTTAGGAAATCCTTTAGAGCAAACTACTTTTCCGTCGGGTTGCATTTCCATACATACGGCTTTAGGGTTAAAAGCTCCACATGGACCATGAATCATGCTCTTAGTAACTACCTGATGCAAACGGGGCTGTCTATTTTCGTCCGGAAGTTCTGCACTAACCACCCTGTCAATTTCTGAGGGCTCATGAAGCTTATCAAGTGGATCAAGAATAAATAACATATGTGCATGTGGTAAGCCACGCTTTTGAAACTCAATCACATAAATAAATGCAACAACTTTTCCAAGTGCATCTTTCTTTAATATATCATCTAATAGGTCACTAAGCTTCATTCTAAAAACGCGGGCAACCAAATCCGGTCGATCTAATGGAGTTTGCCAATGCTCCAGATTTTCAACTATTTCAGGCCATTTGGAGTTGCATGTGAATGTCACAAAGAGATCCGGTTTTCCATACTTGGCAACAATAGACATTGCATCTTGATAGTTTTGGTTCATAGCCCTTGGACTTCCAAGAAAAGAAGATGGTAATATCATTACTTTTCCTGCCTTCAAAGTACTATTCGAGACACGATTTTGAACAAAATCCATTAAACCCACGTAAGACTCTGCCCTAATTTCTTTTTGATGAAAACGATACCATTGAAGTCTTGTCCCTTCTACTTTAGCATATGCATCAACAACATACTGCTGAAAAAGCTTCATTCCATTAAGTATTTGATTAAAATCGTCACGAATCTGTAGTCTATAAGAGTAAAACTGTAGCATAGATATATTTTTCCGTACTTTCGACTGATATAGAGACAACCCTTCTTCCCATCCTGGATCTCCAAAAGGAAAGAGCAATGGATAAGTCATTGGATCACAATTTGGGTTTAAGATGCTTATTGGAACTAATTTCCTTTTGTTTTGTTTTGGATAGATGCAAATATCTCTTTCAAATGGCGGTGTTCCATCTGAGCTTTTGAAAACCACTGCCACTTCATTGGCGGTTGGGACATTATACCGCCTTCTGTCGTTTTTACGATCACTGCTTATTATTAGTCTAACAGTGCCAATTAATCTCTCAGATACATCTGATTCATCCGCTCTGCGAGATCCACTTGACCCACCCAATCCACTTGATTCATTAAATCCACTTGATCCACCAAATGCACTTGATTCTCCCAACGCACTTGATCCACCAAATGCACTTGATCCTCCAAATCCACTTGATCCACCAAATCCACTTGATCCACCAAATGCACTTGATCCTCCAAATGCACATGATCCACTTGATCCACCAAATCCACTTGATCCTCCAAACGTACTTGATCCACCCAATCCACTTGATCCTCCAAATGCACTTGATCCACCAAATTCACTTGATCCACCAAATCCACTTGATCCACCAAATCCACTTGATCCACCAAATCCACTTGATCCCCCAAATCCACTTGATTCAACAAATCCACTTGATCCACCAAATCCACTTGATCCTCCAAATGCACTTGATCCACCAATACCACTTGATTCTCCAAATTCACTTGATTCATTGTTAAATTCCTCTAATGGATCTCTCTGTGTTTCCTCCTTCAAAACTTCCGAGAGTGTAAAGTACGCACTTGCAAACGGATTTACTTTCCGAATGGTTTGGTCTAACAAAGACATCGTCTGAGGCAAACACTTCACATTGTTTGGATTGTCCATCCGATTGGCCAACGCTTCCTCTGTGTCTAGTATATACAATTCTGAATATTTAGGTTTCCCTTCAGATAATCCTGTCTTATGATATACCTGACCTTGAATTACAAATGTCTGAGGGCCTTTCCCTGACGGAAAATTCGACTTAGAATCGTGGCCAAATGATGCAAATGCAAGAGCGCTATTGTACGTCCGCATATTTTGCCGGAAATTGGAGCACTCTTTTCTATCACCAGTAAATAGTTCAAACATTTCTTTTGGGAGAGATTTGAGTTTGTTTAATTTTACAGATCCGTTGTGACAACAGGAAGAAAATATTCCCCTCTGTGTTTCTTCCTTTTTAAAGTACTTTGCATGACAATGCTTGCAATAATAACTCATAAATCCGCAATGATTTTCAAGTGCTTCCGCTTCCTGTATATCTTCATGGCTATACAAACCGTCACGGGCTGTTCTAGATTTATTTCTCCGGTTTTGTTTCCTTAACGCGGCTTCATGAGCGAGGACGTCAGGGTTTTTTCGGAGCTCGGCTCTCAATAACGTCTTTCGCTTAACTGGTTTATCATTAGGGTTACTCTTGAAAATTTTATTTGTCAAGTCGGCCAAAGGTGGATTTGATCCTTTGCGCTTTCTTTTGGAATTGGAGGATTTTTCCTCAATAGCTCCTTTTTTGATTCGTTTCTTCTTTTTTGCTTCGTTTTCCATTTTAGCTAAATATAGAACAAAATATCGATGTATTATTATAAATTGTAGTTTTGTACCTCTTTGTACATGCTATGGGATGAGAGCAGCCTGAGGCTACGCAAAAGAATATGTACAGTATGGTGGAAGTGTTGGATGAGGTAGAGTATGGTGGATGAAGTTAAGTATGGTGGATAACATTGAGAATGGTGGATGAGGTGGAGTATGGTGGATGAGGTGGAGTATGGTGGATGAGGTGGGGTATGGTGGATGAGGTGGAGTATGGTGGATGAGGTGGAGTATGGTGGATCGGGCAAATTTTTTACTTTTAAAAGGATTTTTAAATATATATCAGTGCAAGGGGCAGCAAGGTCAATACCATGGGGTAATGAAGTTAATGATTTAATGTCCATTGCCTGCTGGTTTAAAGCGCCTAAATAAAAATATTTTGGGAGTTATATTTTAATGTGGTACAAAAATATAGCCGCATGCAAATTTAGTTATTTCCTGTTAGGCATGCAAATCTGTGGTAATATCAAAAGGAATTTACAAAAACCAATAATACATTCTAGATTTTTAGTTGAAGACAACAAATTTATTCGAAGTATAAAACAAACAGCACGTAGTTAAGTCACAGCAATCAGCATTATAAAATCAATTGAGCATAAGGTGTGATAAGACAATAATAATAAAAAAATACAAAAATATTTGGTATTACTAATTTGAAATTAATTGGATGTGGTGGAATGAGATTAATGAGGTGGAATAAAGTGGATGTATTAGAATAACGTTAATTGGATGGAATAGTCTGAGAATTCGTAGATTCAGATTCGGAGGCAATAGAAAGGCTTGATTTTTCCAATTCGTCTGCCTCATCAGCTAGCAATTTTTCCTCATGCAATACTTCAAACCTTATCTTTTGACGTAAAGCCTTTTGTATGCGGTCCTCTTTCAGTGGATCAAACCGCTCATTTCGTCTACCGCAGCTTTCACAAAATACATGCGAACCTATTTAAAAATAGATTTAAGAAATAAAGAGATTTTTGTTGATGTTATGAAAAAGAGCCTAAATATTGTTTTCGCACATTTTACTCTACTGTCGCATTTGACACATCTTGGCCAAATAGGATCAGAAGCAGATCCTCGGTCCTCGACTTCGTAGTTGCATTTGCTGCATTTTTGTCCGGAGTACTTCTCTTGGGCACAATCGGGAATAATTTCTTGGCATTTTACACAATACCTATCGAATCTATTTCGAAAAATTGGTGCTCCTTCAGACATTTTTGGAATTTTCTCTACATGACCGTCCTCATTGGCTTTTCCCCTGTTTCTATCCATCTTAAAAGATATAATCAAGAAATGTGACAGGGTGTATATATAAAAATATTACATCATGGTGGTTTAGGTAAATGAAATGTGTACGATGGGTAAGGTTGTGGATGTGTTGATAAAATAGAGTATGGGTGAAAAAGGTGTAGAGGGTGGAAAAGGTGTAGAGAGTGGAAAAGGTGTAGGGGGTAGAAAAGGTGTTGAGGGTGGAAAAGGTGGAGAGGGTGGAAAAGGTGGAGCGGGTGGAGAAGGTGGAGAGGGTGGAAAAGGTGGGGAGGGTGGAAAAGGTGGAGAGGGTGGAAAAGGTGGAGCGGGTGGAAAAGGTGGAGAGGGTGGAAAAGGTGGAGAGGGTGGAGCGGGTGGAAAAGGTGGAGAGGGTGGAAAAGGTGGAGCGGGTGGAAAAGGTGGAGCGGGTGGAAAAGGTGGAAAAGGTGGAAAAGGTGGAGAAAGTGGAAAAGGTGGAGCGGGTGAAAAATATCAGAGAGGGTGGAAAAGGTGGAGCGGGTGGATAGGGTGGAAAAGGTGGAAAAAGTATTGTGCATAAGATGAAGTATGGTGAATAGGATCACGTAAGGTGGATAAGGTGGAGTATGGTGGATAAGATGAAGTATTGTTGCAAAGATCGAGTATGGTGGATGGCATGAAATGTGGTGGATGAAGTAGATAAAATTTAGATACCACAAAGTAATTTTATTATTTGACCAAAATAAGGACGAAAATATTGTACATGAACTGCAAACATACTACATTCCTTTAATTTTTAGTGCATTTTCTCATATGAATAATTAACTTTTCATGTCTTGTGAATTCCTTTCCGCATTTATCACAACGTTTTTTGATGAGTTTATGAGCGATTTCAATATGTCTTACTAAATTACCCTTTTGCGAATACACTCTTTCACACTGTTCACATACATATTCCCTTTTTGCCTTTTTATTTAATATTGCTTCCCTTTCATCCAACTCTATTTCTCGCTTCTTAATGTTCTCCTCTCGCTTTTCTAATGCTTTTTCTTTATTTTCCAATAAACAGCACTTCATACATTGACTCAACATTACTCTAGACGGTTTAACAACATTTTTCTCCTTCCCTTCCTCGTCACATTTTTCCTTTCTATCCTTGCCACTTTTTCCTATTTCGTTTTTATTTTTACCGTTTTCAATTTTGTCACATTTACCTTTGTCACTCTTTCCTTTCCCGTCCTTGTCACTTATTCCCTTCCCGTCCTTGTCACTTATTCCCTTCCCGTCCTTGTCACTTATTCCCTTTCCTTTCGCGTCCTTGTCACTTATTCCCTTTCCTTTCCCGTCCTTGTCACTTATTCCCTTTCCTTCCTTGTCACTTATTCCCTTTCCTTCCTTGTCACTCTTTCCTTTCCCGTCCTTGTCACTTATTCCCTTTCCTTCCTTGTCACTTATTCCCTTTCCTTCCTTGTCACTCTTTCCTTTCCCGTCCTTGTCACTTATTCCCTTTCCTTCCTTGTCACTTATTCCCTTCCCTTCCTTGTCACTCTTTCCTTTCCCGTCCTTGTCAGTTATTCCCTTCCCGGCCTTGTCACTCTTTCCCTTCCCTTCCTTGTCACTTATTCCCTTCCCTTCCTTGTCACTTATTACCTTCCCGTCCGTATCACTTATTCCCTTCCCTTCCTTGTCACTCTTTCCTTTCCCGTCCTTGTTACTCTTTCCTTTCCCGTCCTTGTCACTTATTACCTTCCCGTCCTTGTTACTCTTTCCCTTCCCTTCCTTGTCACTCTTTCCTTTCCCTTCCTTGTCACTCTTTCCCTTCCCGTATTTGTCACTCTTTCCCTTCCCTTTCTTGTCACTCTTTCCCTTTCCTTCCTTGTCACTCTGTACCTTCCCTTCCTTGTCACTCTTTCCCTTCCCTTCCTTGTCACTCTGTACCTTCCCTTCCTTGTCATTCTTTCCCTTCCCTTCCTTGTCACTCTTTCCCTTCCCTTCCTTGTCACTCTTTCCCTTTTCGTCCTTTTCACATGTTTCTATTCCGTCGTTGTCGGTTTTACTCTTATCATCCTTGTCCCTTTTACCCTTTCCGTCTTTTTTGCTTGTACTCTGTTCCTGCTTTTCCGTTTCACACCCTTTCTCGCTTCTAACTGCAACTACTCTTTCCTTTTCAGTTAAATCCTTTCCTCCATTCTCAATTACATTATTTTCTACCTTTCCAATTTCAATCTTTCCTTGTTTTTTGTCCACAACCTTTTCTTTCTCTTTGGCTACATCCTTTTCCTGTTCTTGTGTGATGCTGCGGGCCCATGTTTCATTAAAATTGATAAAAATCGACATTTTCTGCAAGGGGAAAAAGAATTAGTTAGAATAGTGGAAAAGATGGAGTAGGTGGAGTGGGTTGAAAGGTGGGTACGTGTGTGCGTGTTATATGAGGTTCGGCTATATAACTACAGGTGGTTAGGTATAGAAGATGGAGAGGGCGGAAAAGGTGGAGAGGGTACAGAAGGTGGAAAGAGTATAGAAGGTGGAAAAAGTGGAGAAGGTGGATAGCGTGGAAAAAAAGTAGACGGTGGATAGGGTGGAGAAGGTGGAAAATGTGGAGAGGGTGGAAAAGGTGGAATGGTTTCAGTAAAATTATCTCACCTCTTTTGGTAATTACTCCTGGACCTTTAGACCCAAGTTTTACGCAGTGGCTTATATTCTCCCAATCTGTAGTAATAATGAAATAATGATAATAATTAATAGTACTTGTGAATTTATTATTGTTCCTAAATAATACTATATTACAAATGGATGGATAGGTTAGATTAGAAATAGTTTCACAAAGAAAGTTTTGCAAAGAAATAGTTTTGCAAAGAAATAGTTTTGCAAAGAAATAGTTTTGTAAAGAAAATAGTTTTGCAAAGAAATAGTTTTGTAAAGAAATAATTTTGCAAAGAAATAGTTTTGCAAAAAATGTATTTTGTGTATTTAGAAAAAACTTCTTTTAAATGCAAAATATTATTTTTCTAATTCAAATTTTTGAAAATAGATACTTTTTAAATATACACACTCGCTGTAACTCAGAGTCCGCCGCCGCGCCGTGGCTGGGAGCCCGCCGCCGCGCCGTGGCTGGGAGCCCGCCGCCGCGCCGTGGCTGACAGCTCACTCCAATTTTTTAATTAAATTATTTTATATTTTTACCTGATAATGTTTCGCTACCAGTGTACACGACGATGACAGGAATACGACGACGACAGTAATACGACGACGACAGGAATACGACGACGACAGGAATACGACGACAAAACGTGACAGGACAACTCTTTGACGGAAGACGACGAATCTTAATTATGACAAATCCCTTAAATATCAAATACGCATAAATTAGTATCCAAATTATTGCGCATTGTTGAGGCACTTTGACCTTAGTTATAGCTACATGACATTATGTTGTATGTAGCTAAAACTAAGTTCAAAGTGTTTTGTTTGTCATAATAATATTACAAAAAATAAATTAATAGTAGAATTAATTAAAATGGAAATGACTTACTTGACGGGTGATGCAGAACTACTGACCAAACGACAGCACTGACGAAATCTCCTCTCTGACGACTGAAAAAATGACGACAGACAAAATGACGACTAACAATATGACGACAGACAAAATGACGACTAACAAAATGACTACAGACAAAATGGCAAGACTCATAAAACGACCACTGAGAAAACAGACGCTAGACGAAACGACAGATGATACGACACGACTCTATTGTGTACGACTGTGACTGTGAGTTGACTGGAATGAAAGAGAAGAAATGCCGGGTAAGTAATGCCAAGCGAGCTTTGTGAGCAGCATTGCGTCTGCGCGGCATTTACATATACACTGTATACATAATGCTTAGCATGAGTACAATGCAATGTACTAATTTACACTCACGCACACATATACATGGAAAGGTACGTAGCAGCAGAGCTTACCTACCTACCCTTGTATTGAACTCCAAACGGAGGCGACATCAGATATTAAATAATGTATAAGATTTACTACAGCAAAATAGACATGCATTAAGGAGTACTTGACAAGGTTCTGTGAGATATTATACCTTGCGACAAGAATTTTTAAAATTTCCCATAAGGATTCTATTTGCCGCCATGGCGGGAGTTTAATTTAAAATGCAAAATTTTCCAGCACAGGTTCTGACAGTTTGGGGAAACGTAAAAATGTGAAAAAAGTATCAAAATATTCTCTAGGGCACATATTTGTGAATTTTGAAACTTTAGGTCTTTCCAAATATGCGATAAAAATTTAAATACATTTTACAATCCATTCCTCCCATTCCAAAAAACCCTTCTTATACAGAATTTTATTTTTGAAAATGCAGAAACCTGTGCGCTGTGCCCTCGAAAAATATGAGCAGATTTCAAAAATGTGATTGCTCTACATTAAGCCGTTCTCCTTGAATCAGGGCTGGAAATCATGTCAACTCCTCCTTAAGCTATAATTATTTCCTCATTTGAAAAAATTGTACACTTTAGAGTTTTGTTTCTTGTAATTTTACACGTTTTTTGTTCGTTGTGCCCAATGTGTTTCCATCGTTTCTTGGGGGCTTGGTATACATGTGAGGAAATTAAGGAGTTTCAACATGGGAGTCCCGAAATAGTCTACGGGACGTAAACAA
>JAAAYG020049383.1:0-11534 GCA_009936455.2 Tomocerus minor
ATAACTCTTTTGCAAACATTCTTACTCTCGACTTAATACAAGCGATGGATTTTTCTCTTGCCTTAAAAGATTGTTTCATTGTGAGATGCAGTCAGTCAGGTCCCAAAGGAATTTCATTTATTCCCTTACTCATTCCTTTAATGATACGCGGTAGTTTAAACGAGCCATTAGTGTCCGCACCTTTGAATAAATGCATACAAACGCAATCTGCAACTATATTTCCTTTCAAACATTTTATGCACATTAAGATACTTGTCTTCCATCTGCACCTTTTCTTTGTAAAACTAAGGGCATAACATAAATACAAATAGAATAGCCAATACGACCATCTATGTCCACTCTAATTATAATGGATTATTTTCATAGCAGAATATTTCTACTGTCTCGTGAATGCATCCAGCCAATTACGTTGAGGGTTGTGTTCCTTGAAAATTAGTATGGCTACGTGTAAGTATGTGCATGCATGCAGACGATGCAGTCTTCAGAAAGGAAACTCCTCGGAAAGTCTATGAGCATTAATAGCACAAGCTGACATTATAAAAGCATTAGCATTCCTAAAATGGGATTCAGTTCAAATCAATTCATCCAAATATGAACTTTGAATGTTCATAATGGCCATCTCATTCAGAAAATCAAAACCAACCAAGAATTAATAGTGGCATTCAGTAGTAGGGCAAGCTCTTTTCCTTAACATACTACTTAAATCATGTGATAAGAGATCTCCACTCGTGTACTCGTGTCTATGCCTCCAATTTGAAGAAAAGTAAAAGTTTAATGTTCCTTTAGCATTCAAACTAATTTGAATAACTTTTTATTTACATCGACACAATCGACAGCTGCGTTATGGTTATTAATATTGCTGTAGCGTTTTTGTGCTTCACAGAAAGACTTTGTGTATCATATTTTTATTTATCTCCTGGTTAATTGATGATGTAGGAAAAGCAATAATCATAAAGAACTACTAATTTACAAATATGCTGCTGAGATGAATGTGATACCTTCACTGATGAGACTTTATATCCTGAATAACTTTGTAAATTACTACTTCACAATTGGCTACTTATGATTCTTCTAGTGACTAGTGAAGTAGTGACACAACAATACAGGTACATACATTCCACTAGTATATCCTGATTTAGTATTCTATAACTATGCGTTTCTCCAATTATATAGAAGCGATAACTTTTATGAGCTGGCAAACTCTTTCGTTGTGCATGTTGTTATAAAGATAAGGCACAAGTCGTGCTCCTTGTTTGTAGTGTGAAACAGTTAATGATTGAAGTGTGTAGATTTTTGCATATTTGAAATGATCATGATTAACATAATTATCTTTAAGGGAAGGCCTGAGGACAATTGTAACTTCAATGCTTAACTAGCTTATCTCAATTCATAAGATATAAAAGTTGATCAAAACCTGTAAATGTCTTTTTTGAGTGTTTTATCAGAAATGTCACATCATATATCCTTTCTTTCAGCCTCAGTACACCACTGTCTTCCTTGTTCAACCAAATTCCTAAGAATGATAACGATTTATGTTACCTATATTTATGCATCCAAAAAAAGTATTATGTATTCTTTAATTTATTCGGCTAGGTACCTACATTAACATTAATGTAATTTGCTGCCCGCGACGAAAGATATAAAATAACATTCATTCATTCATTCATTCCATGCATGTCGCCAGTGATTAGATGTGGTAGTATTTATAATGAACGTTATTTAATAAGAAATGTGAAGAAGCTCATAAAATATAATATGTACATAGCTATGACATTGTTTGTGTCGTAGGTTAAGACCTTTATTTATGGCATGGAATGATTTAAACTAGAGCATCATGTGGCCTTGTCGTTACTTTTGACATTAGATGATAACGATGCATATTAATTGCTATATACATATAATACTTTGAGTAAGCAGTTCTTCTTGTATCGAAGCAGGAGATAAAACAGTATATTATAGTAATATTTAGTATGTAATGTATATTCTAATCCACAAACCACTATTTCTAAGTACGACTTATTGTCAAATTACATTAGAGAAGAAGGTCTCCACTATGTAATACAAGATATAGAATTCTATTGTATATTGGGTTTTGTGAATGTGACGTTATGGTTTAGTGATAGATAAGAGCAGCAATAAACTAATAACAAATGTTCTATGTAGTTCATGACAAATGTCCCAACTTTGCTGTTTCTCTTTGTGGTCTATAAATAAATGAGTAGATGTGAGTCAGGCTAGGTTGGGCTTTGCTTTAATATTGAAATCAGAAGATTAACGATGTTTTCAAATGGGAATAATTTATCGCTGTTGGTAATTAATAGGTAGAATGAGTGGAGCTGAGCTAATATGAACTTTTATGGCTTTATTGCTTTCATTGTAACACTATCTATAGCTATGCGCTGCTCTAGTGAACAAATAGCTCGTTCAGTTGAAATAACATTTCTATGGAGCAAGTTGAGTTTGTGGTCCATCGATTCTTACAATTAGAGACATTTGTGCATATTATATTCTCGGCGAGTGTATCATTAGATTCCTTTGTAAGGAAGGACTGTGTGGCTTGCATCAGATTGCATGCGTGATTCGTGTCATGTAAGCCCAATAAATAGCTTAACTCATCTCGTCACACACACATCACATCTTTGCCAGCATTATAGTTAAGTCTGGTGCTGATGATGGCTTTATGTGTATGATCATTTATGGGAAGAGTGTATATCTATGCATGCAGTCTTTCTTTGTGATACTTATTTGTTCCACTTCAAAGTCTTAGCTAGTTGGTTTGGATTGGCTCTCAAGGTGAAAGATGCAAATAACCGATAGCCAAGTTTAACTATAAGGCTCTCGTAACCCGTGGGTATGTGTAGGAAAGGAGAAATTATATATTATTATTCACAAATCACTCCTTAGCGTCATTTATCATTGATGTATTTGGCTTTGACTTTGTTTAAATGGAAGAGAACAGGACAAAGCAAAGTTATTAACCAAATTCTAAATGTGTGGTTTACATGACAAGAGCAACTCGAGACATTTGCCTAATATGTAACACCTTACTGCGTATATTGTGCATCAACGCTCTCCGTTCACCTATAAATATCTGTAAATGCATAGGTGAATTTATTTTTGGACGTGCCAACCTTTTTGTAGTCATAAATATATGAGCACTCTGTGTGCAAACATTTTCTGCATACATATCAACAACCAAGACGAGCATATGTGTAAAAAGTGAAAAGATGTAATTTAGCAGGATCTTCTGCAGTTCATGCTCGACATTGGCAACTGACTAAGCACAAATGCAGAGATGTAATCAAATCAATAATCGCTCCATTGTTTAGCCATGATTATAAATTGGACGAGGAAGTTACGTAGGCCCAACAAAACACTTGTCTCAAACTGCCTGGTGGTATTTTTAGGATTTTTTATGCAACAACTCTTGAAATTCACTCTACTTGATTTGTTCACAGCTCCTTTGCCTAAGGAAAAAAGTCATTCAATTTAATCGAAAAGGCAAGCAACCCTCACCTTAAATTGCTAGACTCAAATTGAAATTGAAAACAACAAACCCATCGCCTTTTGGGGTTCGCATTTCCCTGTTAATTTAAATGTTATTAATAGGTCAATATTAATCACTGTGATTTGCCTCTATTATCTCGTACTCTTTGATCATTCATAAAAATCTTCCATCAAAAAAGCAGGAAGAAAATGTAATCTCTATAATAGATGCTTCAACTATCTTCCTTCTATAATGATAGACACATCACAATCAATTATGTGCATGCAAATGTACTTGTGAATTTAGTCAAAAAAGTCTGTAAGTGTTATTACTTCATAGATGTTTGTACAATTAAATGTTACTTGTTCCTCGTACATTCTACACAGAGATGTAACATGTAACACACACAAATGTATACCTACTCGAACTATCGAATAGAATTACAAGGTGCTTTTGCTAATAATTGTAATTACGACTTTCTAATTGAATTTGAATTACACGCACAGATTAAGGTGTTCAAACAAATTGTTAGGGATTAGAAAACGCTGTCATTAAAATTTCTGTTCTCTCAGTAGAAATATTTCGACGGAGAATATAATTTATTATTAAGACTTGAGATTAAAGCTATAATTATTCTCTGAATGCATACGCATAGCTAATAAATCTGTTTCTTTCAACATCCGAGTTTTAGTAGTGGGTGTAGCACAGTAGACCATATAAGTCTGTAATTAGAAAATAATTTTAATTACATGTTGCTGAGCCCATTGAGTAGATTGACGGTCTTCAATAACTGCCTACTAAGCAAAGTGAGGGGAACTGGAGTGAAGATGCGTTCTCTCTCTCTCTATCTATTTGCTGTCTCCTCCTTCTTTTATAGTAATTAGGAGTTACTATTCTGAGTGAGTCAGTACTGCTGTGTGCAGAAGAGTTCCTAATAAAGAGCTAAGTGTAAAGTGCAAATGTATATGTGTACATCATAATATGTAAGTTTGTTATTCGAGGCCATTACATTGCATTTACAATTACGACGAGTTGTTTTCATCTAAGACAGTTCACTCAATCTATGTCCAGTCAGTCGACTGTCTGTCTTGTCTGTCTACATGTCTCTTTCATTTCCATCTCTCTCTCTGCTGGAATGTAATGGACTCGAGTAGTGAGTGAGCTTAGCTCTGGAAGTTAGTCTCAACTCTGAACAAGTGCTTATTACATCCCTATTAACAAAGATCACTATAGACGAGGCCTAACGTTCTACAATTACAAGTGCAACGTGTGATGTGGCAAAGTCCTCACGTTTCCTCCTTGCTTTACATTGCACAGTTCACCGGATAAAAAATTAATATAACAATAATTCATAAAGACAGAAGAGTCTTCTCTATACAGAGTCTTTTGGGAGTAGTGTGGCTTGTCTTGTTCTTGTATGTACAGAAATATTTACTCGTGTGTTAAGGTGGAGAGATTACGTATGTACTCTGAGATAAAGTGTATTGAAAGTTGTCAAGACATGATCTAAGAGCTACCTACAACTTTCCTACTCCTCCTGCCTACACAATGGAAGATATGCATGTGCACTCTTCCGTTCTTCTCCATCCTTTGATCAAACTATAATATTATTGTGAGTGAGCTAGAAAAGTAAGTAAGTACCTACGCATCTCTGTATAATTATTATCGACGTTTATTATTCTACTTCGTACGATAGTAAGATTTGACGTGATGGGATGTTATGCAGTACTACTACGTGCGTAAGTGAATTAGTTAGTTAGTCTTAGGAGGCCAAGGCAAGGAGACTCTCTTCTCTGACTTCTTTTCCCTGGATAATTCATGGAGCCAAAGAGAAACTGCTGGCCGAATTGATGTAGTGAGACTATCTATCTCTTCTGGAGTGGAGCACAGTTGCGTTGCGAGACTTGAGACGCTATGCAATGTGATGTGTTGTTTTCTCTGAGTGAATATCTTTTCATATGGAATAAAGCATAAGGTTGTTTGACGACTGCTGCCAAAATCAAGGTTGATGCACCACGCGTGTCATTTCAAAAATTATCCTCCGCCCTGCTCTACTATATTCTTTTTATGCCCAAGTTCTCCGCTCAGGTTATATCTTTACAATAGACACACTAAGTATCCTCTTCCTTATAAATTATAGAAATTCTTCAACCTTAGATCCCCTACATCGTCCTTATCTCCTTAAAATGTGGAATTAGAATTTATAATGCACTAGTGCCCTACCTGTATGTGTACTATATTTCTATTTTGACCCTCATGTATACAAATATACTATAGTTCTGTATAAATACGTTGGCAATGATATTTTTGATTGAAGTGTACTTAGAGTCTCACCAGCAGGGTTTACTAATGCATTATGCAATAATGCAAACTGAATTAAAACAAATGAAAACTCTCTTAGTCTTATAACTCCTTCAAGTGACAGGCAGAAAAGTTATTTGTAACCATTACGTGGTGAATAGGCCATGGACGCATGTATTTATAATCCTCACTAAATATATTTAGATAACTTGTACTCTTTCGCTTGTGTTCGAGCGGAGAGTTTATTTCTTTGCTTTGACATTTCATAGAAAATGTAGGAAGGGTCAGCACAAGTCACTCAGTTCAGTAGAGCATTATATGCAGGCACAATGATGCATTAGTGGAGCACAAATCACGAAAACCACTATTACATAATAATTGTCTTGACATGTCAAGGACGTTCCTTTAAGTTGGAATTTGGAACGTCACATTACACTTTGATAAGGCTGCTGAATTATTTCTTGTAGGATTATCATCTATAAGTTTTTGTTTTGACTTATTTGAATTGCTCTCACGATGCCAGCAGGAGGGAATTAAATTGATTCATTCAGAAAGGCCTTAAATTAGCTGCATGCTAAATATTACTAAGCAAAATTTAGTATTATGCGAAATAAATGGTATCGAATGGAATCGATACAAACTGTTCCATTTAAATAATGCGCGTTCCCCATCTGCATTATATGGTTCAATAATATTGTTTGTAGCAAAATAAATGATGTGAGGAATAATAGGAATGCTATTTTTTAGTGTTTTAAAATATTAATGTGGCCAGTTTTTATTGAGTATTGCGTGTATTGTAGTAGACGGAAGAGTAAATAGAGGATTTGAAAGAAAGCTGTCTGCGTAGTGTTTGTTTAGAGAAGAGAATAGTGTATGACATGAAAAATTAGGGTTGATGTTCCATGTTGACAATGTTAATTAGCATAAGGAACTTGAGAAATGGGCTAAGCCCGTGTGGATGAGCAGACAAGAACTGTGAACGTTTTTTACTCTCACTTTTCAATTTCATCTTTCCCTTCACATCGATATCTCTTTTCTTCTTCTCTCTGTCTATCTATACCTCTCAATGCACATTCAACTTAGTTTAACAGTCCATCCAAAGCTCGGCTCGACTAAACCGCTAAGGTATGTCTACGGATGCTTTGCTCTTCTGCGTTTTAAAGGCAGTAAGTGGCAACTAGGAACTAAGTGAGTATAATGCACTAAATTGCTTGCACAACAGGCCAGACACATCTTGGAGCACTACAGATACACGCATCTACTTAGTAGACCAAAGGAAGAATCTTTCGTAGACAGTTCCTAATCCAAAGATGGACATTTCCATCGCAGCGAGCACTAGAGAAATATTAAATCTATTGAATTTAAATACATTCGTGATTTTTCTCTGTCGCGCTTACTTAGAGCATGTTGCTAAAGTAGAGCTGAAAAAATAAATTATTTTGTCTTTGCATGAGTATTCCCGGTGTGCTGAGTTATCATTTGTTTACTCTTTGCTTATTGGAAGAGTGTGAGTTTATGCCATGCTATTTATCCAACTATTTGCTTACGCTCCCTTGCGTGTTTTCAGAATATTAATTTTCTCCTTTTTTACATCTTTTCGATCATTGTTTCGCTCTTTCCTGCATGATCTGTCGAGCGCATATACATAGGTCCACACCACAACCACTGTAAGTGTATCCATGTATTTATACAAGCAAGCTCCTTTCACTCGTCAGTTGCGGTTTAAAGTCATCTTTTAAATGGACAAAAATTTAATTGCGTAAAAGTATAATTAAATGGTAGAAGAAAGAAATTCAATGCTGTACAGTAAATTAATTATTCGACTAAAAATTTACTGTAGCATTAATATAGATTGACAGCCAATTTTACGGTTTCACCCGAGATGATAATGATGCCGAAATTAGGAATTGGGATTAGAAAAAAGGAAACAATATCCTGATGATAGTATAATATTTATTTGTCCAGACTATTATATCTGGGACTCATATACAGAATTATAGTTGGTAATTGTGCAATGAGAGTATACTCTTTGAAAAAACAGTGTATGTTGCGTATACGCTCGTCATATATGACTTTAGCTGTGATAAGGATTGTGGAGTCAATATTGTGGAGTTTTATGTTGAAGAATTCTTGGAATTTCCATGTACTTTATTTGGAAGTCTTAAATGTGCATGTCTGCTCTGACTGCTGTAGGTTGAAAGTACATGACATGGATGTGTGATGCATGGGGTTTGGAGATGCTTTATGCTCTGTTTTCCAGAAATAAGACATGAAGAGGGTGTGAAGATGTGACGTGTACTGTGGGATATGTTTATGTTGAGATGTGAGGCGAAGGCCTCGAAGTGCATCTCTCGCCTGATCTGCCAACTCTTGCTCACCCTTCCATTCTCTCCTGTCTGAAGTCTCTTCTTCTGGAGTAGCCTTCATTGTAATGCTTGCCTACTGCCCTAGTCGATTAGAAAGATCTCAGCTCCGCTCTGGAGTCTGCTGATGAGAGGAACACCAGGAATTGGAGATTGAGACGAAATCCTCCGTCCAGGGATCCTTGCCTGCCTTTCCCTATCTCCATCCATATTTCTGTGTTTATCCTCATGTCAAAATGGGCTCCATGAGCAAGAAGAGATTAGTTACTTCGCTCCCTTCTCTCGCCATACTACACTTTTAAGAGATATCCCTCTGCCAAGATAATACTTGACTTTACTGCTCTCTCCACCACACACATTTACAAATTTACATCTTCCAACTTGTTTTCTATTCGTGCACTCTCCAAGATCCTCTAGAATTATAACTCTCCTCATTGATTTAACTAATATAAACGTATAGGCCCATTAAATTTACACTGACTTATTTACGATTAGAGTCTTGCGTCACATCTTTGTGTTTGTAGTAGTAAAACAAAGTTGGCAACTACAATACTTTCCTTTTAGAGCGAATAACCAGAAAATCTCCTAAACAAACAGCGTTACAAATTGTAGGTAATCCATATTTCCGTACAGGTACTTGATCTGTCAGTAAATTGAATATTCACACTTCTATTTTCGGTAGGAAGTGGTTGATCTTCCCCAGCAGGCTCTCTCTGTCTAATGCAATGATTTAATCAGCCTATCTACTTAACCACATGAAAACATGGAAAGAGTTGGAGAAGAAAGGTGCGACGTCCTTAAAGAATTAGGAGTAAGGCATTGAGTGAATAAGGTGTGTGGTATTAGTGCTGGGTTATTAAATGAAGTTAAGGGTACAGTAAGCCATGAAATGAGATGTAGCAATTAAAATAAGCACAGTTCATTAAATACCGTATGAGATCCAGTTGCTCGACACAGAACTATATAAACAGAAGAGAAAATAAAGCCATGCTTTGCTATGGTCAGTGGACCGTTGTTCATCTCACTAGTCTGCAGATATAAGCTCTGCTTAAATATGCATGGAGAGATTGTGAAGACGGATTATTTGTATGCATGACTATGAGAAAACACAGAAGTCCAGTCAATTTGTCCAACAACTCATCCTCTATCCCATTATCATCATCTTTTATAGCGAGTGCTATAAAAGAGAAAAAACCATTTCTCTGCTTATAGCAAATAATCCTGCTGTATATACGAAGTATTTAGTATAGTTGCTATAATGGCTCAGACATTAAATGCTGCCGTGTCTATCTATTATACCTACTACATTATGCAGAGTACACGTTGGCTCTGCTAAAAGAATTGGAGGCTTTTAAATTAGTCTTGGTCAATTATTAATGGTCAGATTTAGGATTTCTTGTTCTTTGGTTGCAGTTAGTAGATTACTCACTGTTGTGTTGTTGGTTAGCGTTGATACAGATACATAGTGCACGTTCCCATACTCCAACCCTTCCTCCTGTTCTCATCCACAGTCAGCAGCAGTTTATTTCATCCCAATGTATCTTGTTGTGGAATGGAATGTGACAAGTCTTTGTTTAGCCAGGCACTGCACTATGATCTAGCTATGAGAAGCCAAAGGCAGAGGGTTCAACTCATTTATATTTCTCCTTTGAATTTAGCAGGCACATTTGAGATACAAAGGAATCCCACAGTGGAATCTCCTCGCGATAACATGGAAAGGAACTTTTGTTGACTTGTATGGTTTTGTTCTAGAGAGCGAGGGAAGAGAATGAAATGGAGATATTCGGACTCAACTCCGCTCACTCACTCACCTACCATTGTTTAATTCACAAAGAGAATTCAAGGGAAGAAGGATAAGTAAAGGAAGCCTCAGGAAAGTAGGCTCATGATTATTTCATTGCAGTAGCCACTTTGGGCAGGATGAGAAAGAAAGGAGCGCATTAGCACACTGATAATCTGAATTTGGGTAGCTTTGTGACTGAATTTCTAGATTGACTACTAAAAACAAGGAACTGTGTCTGTCCTGTGTGTAGGCTGTTTTTGTTTCATCTCCTTCTCCTCTGCTAGCTACCATATACTTCTGTTCTTGTGGGAATGGTGAGGGAAGGATTTATTTATACAGATGCTATTTCGTAAATAAGTCAATGTGCATAGTGTGTTCGTGTTTACTGAATGCTCTGCATGTATTTAAGTAGTAGAGCTGTTCAGTTGAGTTCATGTCGTGACAACTGGTGCTAACGTCTAAGCGCCTTCCCCAACCAAATCGCCATCAAGGGAATCCATAGAACATCCCTCTTTGCATATTTTACACGGATTGCTAGCAGAGATTAGATTAGGATTAGCAATAACCCAAAGCTCTTTACTCCTCCTAATAATATATGTGTAGATATGTGAAGACAGAAGAAGCCAATATCATCCTGGCTGGCGCATCCTGTCTCTATCCTCTTCCTTATATAGACGCATCTCTCTGTATAATTCATGTCTAGAGCTGAAGGGAAGTTATATGCCAAGAAAAGGGTTGAATGATTAAAAGGAATCAATAACCGCACTGGGAATTTTCTCACATTTTTTCCTATTTCGTTGACAATTTTCGTGATCGACTCTTGCTAACTTTTCTCAGACATTGATCTTCCTTTCACGTACCCATATAATTTGCATTGTATTTATGCATCGTATATAGCAACTTTTATTATGTGCCTTCGTCTGGCTATCTTTAAATCTTCAATATGTAATAATTTCACTCCTGCTTTACCATTCAACTTGCTACATTATGCAAAACAGTGTTTACAGGAAAAACTTCATTTAGTAGGAGCATGAATACGTATCGTTACAAGTTATTGTGGTCCCATGTTAAATCTCAATCACTCAAAAAATGTAACTTTGCATATGCATGAGCGTGATTGTGTGTGAACCGTTTTTGCCAAAGTGCTCGTAATATACAGTTGAGTGCGTAATAAAGCTGTAGATGGTGGTAGGACATGTATATCTATCTTTATTATGCTAATCGTTTCCTTCATTCACTCATATTCGAGTGACAATGCAAATAAAGCATGCAAAAATCCCATAGTTGAAAAAAGATGTGCACCAAGCTAAAAAATATCCTTCATAGTCACTCTGCTACTTTATTATGTAATAATAATAAAGGTTGACTATATATAATCACTGCAATTACCTTTGCGCATTACAAATACATTTGTGTAGTGCATTTCCTCTCTCTATTTGCATATCGAAAGAAAACTTTGTATTTTAATATTCACAGTCTAATGACAACGCAACGGCGTAAATTGCTCATTTTTTCTTGTAAATTGAACAATCGCAATGATGTAATCACATGGTAGGTATAGTTAATGCAAATGTTGTGTATCTGTGCACAATGGGATTTA
>JAAAYG020049405.1:0-11531 GCA_009936455.2 Tomocerus minor
ATTTGTACTTCATCCAGAAAACTCTTTTTGTCCAAATAAATAAATAAAATGTCACAATTCCTAGATCTTTGAAAAATGTATACCGTTATAAAGGAAAATATGTGTGTAATATGCATTCGTTTCTGGATCATTATTTGCACTATATATAGTTATATGCTCATAAGATGCATACATAATATTATAGCGTTGTTAGTCGATCTCAATATATTCGTTACCTACGTCCTAGCCTGACGCTTGACTCCCGGATATTGTTAAGTAATTAAGAGCAATCAACTGCTAATGATTCCACTCTAATTACTCTTATTCTATCAAATTTGTCAACTTCAGGAATCTGTGACCATCTATGACTTTCCATGGAGATAAATTAATTCGTAGTAAGTTAGTCTCTTATTTAACTAGCATATGTTCCACGAATTTTATAATAGTTTTTAATAAGATTTAGATAATTTTTGGGTAAATAGCAATAGTACATATATTATATAGTCAAGCAGTTTGCAACTTTTGTGTTGCCTGAACTACGAAAGTGTAGTGAAGTTAAAATGGTATATTCTACATTTTTTAATTTTACTGTGTGTCAATTTATACTTTGTAGTTTTGTAGTTATCTACGCCCACTCTATTTCTGGTAAGCATTCCAGTATATTTTACTTGTTAAAACTGCAATTGATATCCATCGATTTAATTCAACCCCATTTGAGTGTCACTTAGTATCCATCAGAACTTTTATGATAGATTCTGAAGACTGTGGTCTTATTAATAGTCGAGTTGTCGGCGATGTCAGAACAAAAGTTCCGTGGATGGCTTCTATATTTCGTAAATCTCAAAAAAATTGTGGCAAATGGATATTTTGGAAATCTGCATACATTATTGGACCTTCAACACTTTTAATGAGTGAGTTATTGCTAAACTAAAGAAAGAAAAGAAAATTCTAGTTTCTTATTTGATTCTAATAAAATATTATTGAATTCTGAGTATTTTTTTCTATTTCAAGGCATTTAAAAAGAACTTTTTTAATTTATGGCGAAAATTATTGTCATTAAAATACATTTGAATAATTTGTTATAAATTATAAAGGTGGTCGACATTTTTGGAACCACACGACTAGCGAAAAGAAGGAATTGAAAGATACAAAAGTGATACCAATCAGATTTTCCGATTTTCTTGTTGGAGTTGGTATAATATCTGATGATTTGGAAGAAGGGGATTTCTATACACATTTTTATCATGTATGAACTATTCAAATTTAAAATAGATATTTATTTATGTGCGTTCAAATTCAGTAGTCCTGATCAGAATGCCATAATATTTACTATCCAAGTCAGAACTACAATCATAGCAAAAATTTATTGATACTGTCATCTCTTTTTATAGTTCTTGCACAAAATCAGGAATTAAAGTTAGCGATTAAGAATTAACCCAATTTTAGACTAATACAATAATACAATAATATGCATTAAAATGATTTCTAGGTGAAGAATATTATTCCACATTACCAATCGTACAAAAGATACTCAACTTTTGATGTCGCTATCGTTCACTTGGACGAGATCATAGGATTTAACCCTTACGTTAAACCAATTTGTATAAAAAATGAATGGGAGGCAGAAGCTCCAGTGCGAAACTTTTCTACCATTGTCTCGGACAGGCAGATAAAAGCCGGATTCGATAGCGATAAAGGATACCACTACCTGCACAAAAATCCCGTGATTCTTGGTCGCTATCCTTATGATGGTGATTGCTCTGTTGAATTACAGCAAAATAATGTCACAACTCCAAATGATACAGGTACCTACTATTGAAATATACTTGGTGGAATAAGAAAATTCTGTAAGTTGGTGCATTAGGGTAATCGTTGTCGTAGATTTCAAATATGGAAACCATTATGACGTAATACTAATACCCTAGTACATAGGGGGTTTTCACTCCTTATTGACTAACTTTCAAATATATTACCAACTTTCCAGATCTACAGAAATTAATTACGTTTTTGTTATAAACTGCAAATGCAATTGATATCCAATGAAATTGTTTGTTTATTTATCCCAATTGTATTTTTATGTCCCTGTTTGTACGATGTCGTGTACTGTTGGTGTGGGTTTAGTCTGATCTGTACTATCTATCAGGCATTATGATACTGGCTACCAATGCGCAATGCTTTCCTTTTTAGTTATCGTGCATATCACCATCGTGAACTAAAATTTTGGGATTTAATGGTTGTGGCCTTTGGGTACTCTAGGATAAATTGTACGCTATGCATTTTTTGGATTTAAAAAACTACCAGCCAATTTTTTTAAAGCTGGAAATTACACAAAGCTGCAGAATGAAATGTGTTTTATTTTTTCATACAATCAACTCATTTTCGTCAAAATCGGGGAATTCGATCGATATTCGTCGCGCAGCCAATTATTTAGATGGCTCAGACTTGCCAGTAAAAAGATGCGTCGACCTTGATTCAGGATTAGCCGTCAAACGAGACGGGAATCGTTGGTACATTGCTTCCGTAATGACTGGAGGTCTACTAGCAGATCCTGAAATTGAATCCTGGACTTTCTTTTCGCCTCTGGATAAAACTTATTCTTGGATAAATCAAAATTTAATGTTAGTAATTTATTTAAGTACAAAAAAATCACAGAGTACCTAGTTTTTTTAATTGAAATGATAACCTTATACAATTTGTAAATTTCAAGATGTGGCGCTGAAAACTTTACCTGCTACGAAGGAAAATGTATTCAGCTGCCGAAGAAACTCACGAGTGAAAATTTGCTTGAAGCTTGTGAAGAAAATGACCCTAAATACTACAGTGGCATTGCGGAGTCTCAAGAAAATTGTTCTACTTCAGATGAAACTTTAAAAAATTGGTGCAACAATTGCGCAGATGTAGTTCAGACGGGTAAGGAATATTTATTATCAGTGGTAGAAATGTGTATCAGCTATTAATTATCAAATAGCAATTCAACAATTCTGAGTTAATTGACTTGTCGTGTAACGTTAACATTGTTGCATTGCAAAAATTTTATCATTTCAATGCTAGGAATGCTGGACAAAGGAGAAGAATATTCATCCATTGTTGTTAATGTCACGAAACCAATTTCTTCATCTCCAGGTAAATGTTCAAACTTTAATTTTATAAATATATTTAGAAAAAATTGAAACATTTTCAAGTATTTGTTTCCTCAACACAAAATCATCATCAGTAAATGTTGAGCGATGTCCTAATGAATTTATTGTTGTGCAGCACTTGCAGCCCCCCAGACTAATGTCGATACAGTCAGCCAAGGCGCTTCTAGTGGTAAGTATGCCTAAATCAGTATTCATTTATTGCGCATAAAACTGAAAGTGAAGGTGTTGATAGTTTTTTTTAATTATTGCAGTACCAGCTGCATCAGTTGACACTAATGCCGTAACAGGTAAATTTGTGCCTCTCCATACAATGCCCCTTCAAAATACTTGTCTTGTTTTTTGGACAAAATATATAATATGCTTGGTTGTGGAATCAGGAATGCAATTCATTTTTTTTTATAAATATGCAAAGAAATTTTAAAAATATTAAATATTATTTGCATTTCTTCAATACAAATTAACATAAATGTAAATGTTGGTTATTATGAAATTTTTGTGCCACATTCGATTAGTCTGAATTTATTGTTTTGCAGCACAAGCAGCCCCTCAGATTAATGCCAATACATACAGTCAACCTCAAGGCGTGCCCAGTGGTAACAATGTCTAAATTAGAGTACAGTTATTGTAGATTGCTGAAAGGGCATTAATAATTTTTTAATTAATTGCAGTAGCAGCCACACCGGTTAATGCGAATACCGGCAATGCCTTATATACAGGTAAAGTTTCTCCTCTCCAGTCTCCACTTCTTATATGACAATTCACAATATTTACTTTGATATTAGACATTATATATATTAAGATTAATTATGTATCAAGAGTTAAAAGCTACTAAGAGATGCAACATGGGGTATTGACATTGATATTCCAATAAGAGTACATTTTAACAATAATAAATTTATTTTCTTCAAAGTTCTAATTTAAAAATATATATCTGCCATTTTTATAATAGTACCAGCCACGCAGTATGTCAACCCCGGCAACACTGTTGGCTACACAGGTGGGTTTACTTTACACTTTACGTACAGTCAACAATTAATAGAATATTTTATCTCGCACTACTTCATACTTAATATTTTCAGCACCGATTCTACAAATTATTTTTAATCTTTATGTCACAGCATCGACAAGCCAGCAACCTACTATCAACGCTTACAATGGTAACTTTGTGTTGTTCACAATAACTTATTTAGCTATTATTGCAGCATGTCATAACAACTTAAATAATCCTCCCCATAAAGCCATATCTGTACTTATTAATCTTCAAACTAAATCGGACATTCTTATTCTCACTTTTATTGAAATCATATTTTTAAACTTATGCACAACTGTTGACGGAATGAGGGAACTATTGTTTTTGCCAAAAACGCCAAAAAATCTTAATTCACTGGGTGGCTATTAACTCGAATTGTTTTGCAATGAGGAAAATAATCGATATTGACAAAAATTGACATTGATACCTAGATAAATTCCTTTTACCGGTTTTGTGTTCTACTTAATTTAGAATTTTTACAGGAAGAATAAATATGTCCAATTTAGTAAAAATCGGATAATTCCATGTTTGTATTACAGGGACTATATATTACTGTAACTATATATTGAATGTTCATGTGCGTTGATTTAACAGAGCAACAACAGTACGGCAATACTGGCAATCAAGGCGTACACCTTAGTAAGTTAGCCCCTTTTATTATAACAACTCGCAAGTGATACCACTTTATAATCTTAATTATGCATCTGTAAGAAATTTTAAAACCAACATATAAATTACAAGAATTTGCCTCTTTTGCGAATACTGGATGCGGCAATGTCAAAACTATCGTAGCTATGTTTAATGATGCAATATAGTCCAAAAAATTATTTATTTTCAATAAAGTTTATTGTCAATATTGAATACCTATATAATATACTAATGTCAAGTCAAATTATATAGCGGGGCCCGATATTATTATGATATGTATATGTAACGCAGTAATTATTTTGCAGTTCCTGTTGGCTATATCGCTAATAATGCAGCTACTACATTCACTGGTGCGTTTTCCATAAAAATCATTCAAAGTTGCTAATTATTATTGCCAATTGTCAAACGTTTTGATTTTGCAACCTATGCAAAATAATGACGCTAATTTGTGTACCAAATTGTATTAAATAGCTCCTGCAGCGCCAGCGGCACCAGCGGCACCAGCAGCGCCAGCGGCTCCTGCAGCGCCAGCGGCTCCAGCAGCGCCAGCAGCGGGGCAAACATACTATTACTCTATTCCAGGCACACAAGGATATTACGCTTATACAGGTAGGTACCTTAAGGAGGGGTTGTAACTTTGCAAAATCCAGATTCAAGCAAAACGGCTTAGAGTGGACAATGATATGCTCATTTTTGAAATTGCTCCATATTTTTCGAGTGCACCTTGACCAACATTTCCAAAATTATAACTCTATATTTTTTAAAAAATGCATATGAAAATTAATTTTAACCTTCCAAAAGATTTCGTCGTTGTAATTTTAACTATCCTCTTGTTTTTGTTTAAAACTATCAATTAAATTTTACAGTTCCAACTGGACAACAACAATCGTACTACCCTTACGCCAGTGCCGGTAAGTTTATATATATATTTATGTATACTGTGTCTTAAGGTTACATTAAATAAAGTATATATTCGTTAGGTAGGTACCGAAAGTTGGAAATCACAATCATGATTTCAATAATAATTTTGTTAATATTGGTGATTGATACAATGCAATTTGAATTTTACAGCTCCAGTTGTCATCACAGATTATCAAAACGGTATAATTTTTATTTCATTTACTTTTCAGCTCAGTATACCAACACCGGCAGCCAATTTCTAAATCCTGGTATGTTACATAAACTTTAATGAAAATTAACTTTGGTATAACAATATTAAGTATGATAATAACTTAAACTGGCAACAATTGCAATTATAAATAATTAAATAAATATACAATAGTTAAATAAAATCTAATATTTATTAACGTAATATTTCAATTTTTTTAATCAGCTCCAGTCAGCAGCAGTCCAAGTGGAACTTCAGGCACATACCAATATCAGGGCTAACAATGAACCACAACCATTAGAATAGTAATTGTCGATTAATTGTACAAGATAAAATAGTTACGACATTATGTATGGAGAGTAAATGTTCAAAATAAATGCATACTTTTTGCAAATTTCAAAATTGAGAATTTTTATAAATCATATTTTGTTGTATTTGAATATTTTCGTTATTCATAAGTAGGTAGTAGTAAGGTTTTTATTGCCACTGCCCATTACATTTAAGGCTTGCCATAAATGACATAATAATTGAGTATTAATAATACAAGGTCGAAGAGTTCTACTATTTGGGTACATTTCTCTGGGCAAGATAAATAATAATTAACTTTCCTTAATTTAGTGGTCGTACGATTTAATGAATACGGAATGAAACTATTTATAGAAGGCGTTGTTTCTGTTGATGTAGGCAATTAGTTGAATGCTTCAAAGATGCTTCATAAATGAATATAATATTATACGTCAAGTGACAGTCATTATTTGTGCATAAATAAAATATTTTTGACTGGAGATTTTATTTCTATCGTCCTTTCTTTTAGCTTATAAGAAACTTCGACAAATGAAATCATTAACTTGTTCACAAGGGGCGTCATTCAAATAAATATCATCCCAATCTGCATCCTTAGATCTGGGCCACCATAATTGGTCGCAGTGCTCTGCGTTATTACTTCGGCTTGGTTCACCTGGTCCCCAATAGAAACTGTCAACTGTCTTTCCGGTGGGCATCCACATATGACGAAGTTTTGTATGCAAGTCACTCCCGGAAGTCCATATAGGCTGTTCACGTAAATTTGGTAGCCCTGGAACAGAAATTAAAAAGACATGGTTTAAATCTTAATTATATTAAAATACCTGCATTAAATTAAATTATATTAAAATGAATAATTGATATAAGCCATAGACATAGGGTAGATTGCCAATTCTCACGTAAATGCATAATAGTAATAATAATAATGTGTTACCAGACCGCTGAATAAATTTCCTTATAAACAGAAATTCGGATTTTGAGTCTAGCCACAGCAGATGAGCATTTTTGGATTCGCAACTCTGATCGGCAGAAGTCCAGTTTAGCTGCCCAAAAATTAAATTCAAAAGTTAAAATAATAATTACAAAGGTAATATGTAAACTATAAGATCAGGTGATACAAAATGTCTTTAAATTATTGCCTTTGGATTTGTAAATAGTTGATAACGGTAGCGGTCCGATATTTCCTCGTACCTAAAATGAAGCAATAATACAAGAGGGATGCATTAAAGTTTTAGAAATAGAAAGTTTTGTTTTACTATTTTGTACACTGTAATATCTGTGATGCCTATTATGAGCGGCTAATTCGTGTTGGTGTTGTGAGAACAATTAAAAACTGAATATTGGAGAAACTCGGACCAAAGCTGACTTTTCGAAACCCCTCACAGATTTTGCAAGAAAAGACGTATTTTAAGAAAAATTGGTAATATAGGCCGACGAGTTAAAATTCTTCAAGAACACAATTAGTTTGAAACAAACTAACAACGGTGCTAACACAAAAACCTGTAAATAAAACTAAAGCCAATACTTTTAACTAGAGTTAAGTTACTTATAACTTACTTAGTTTCATTTGGAGTAGTAGTACTAACAAAATTTAGTAGAAAATTAGTTGTGAAGTATAAAATACAGTAGTACTTTAGTAATTTAACCATTTTGAACTGAACTGTTATGATGAATCTTCAACAATTACTTCATAGAGGCTTTAGCCAGCTTGTAATTGCCCATCCGGAATGTGAACAAGTAACCAGTGTGTTAATTGGACAAATGATATATTAATATAGGTACCTACCTACCATTATCTAAGAGATATGCAATTATACTATAATAGTTGTCCTAATTACTGTGTTAAAGTAGGTATAATCATGTATAATAATTACCCAAGTCCATTGATGGGCAAAATATACATGTATTTTAAATACATATATATTTTGCCTATCAATGACAATTTTTACAATGAAGATACAAAAAAAATATTTTTGTATTTTCAGCATTTTTTGCATTTTAAAATACTTTTCACAAAATACTTTTTCTAATAATAAACCCTTTAAACCAATCGTTAAAATCATTTTATTTTAAGATATGAGCCATAAATTGTATTTTACTGTCTATGTATTTTCCGGAAAAATTTATTTAAAAACATGTATTTTATTTTGAAGAAATCATGAACGTATATAGTTTGAAGCTGAAAGTTTTTTACTTTGCGCAAAATGTTTTCTAAATACTGTACTGTGTATTTTGCCCATCTATGCCCATACACTTTGTGATTCATAATATGATGCTGTTTTCATCGTCAGGACATACATATAGACATAAAATTACATTTTATCGGAGTTTTAAGTTTTAGTTGTACCTGTGACATGTAACTTCCTCATTTTATGCCAACAAACGACGAAATCCTTGCTATCTAATACTTAATTCTTCAATGCAATACTTGGAAATACTGCGTCAGGGAGGTGACGTATTTGTTAATTAGCTGATAAACAACAGTGGCGTTATGCCTTAAAATATTTTAAAATAACTATTTTATAATATGTTCACTTACACATTTCTGTTTTCCAATATTGTCTTATAACTACCAAATTTTAGTGTTATAAAAGTTGACTATTGGAGATCCTTTTTGTATGAGACATAAAATGACCTAACGAACCACAATTATTATCAACAACAATTGAATAACACTATAGAAATAAATATTATACGCCTGCCAATTACAATAATATGTTATATTGGTACACTATGGAAAATCAGTTTTTCATGTAATGTTCAATCTGATTATTAGTATCTGACAATAAAACGGCTATTTAATAGAAATTGAAAAACTATTAGACCCTGGAGAAGAAATTTAGCATACAACAAAATTGTACAATTAACAATTAACTTAAGTTACAACAATAAAAATAAAAATAATGTTTTTGTTCATAAGATGCTACAAAAATTTACTATAATTATAAATTGAGAATGATAAATTAAAAAATGTATACAATTTATCCCAAAAATGAAAACCAAAAAACTTCCTACCTAATTTAAATGAAAGAAGAGTGTCTATGATTAAAATGTAACATTATAGTACCTAATGTTAGAAATTAATATTTATTATTTATGCCCTCTGCCTAATGATAATTTATTTGATTTTTATAAATTATGCTATAAATGACATTGGAAGCGAAGATAACAGTGTCAACAAAAAGTTATAATACAATTTATTTAATCCCAAATAATCAAATAAAGCCAAATGAGTGACATGAGTTATAAATGACATAATAAATGGTAAACTAGTTATTTATATTATTTTTTAGAAATGACAAAAATCAATCTCTCATCCGTTATTTACTTAAATGTCAACTTAAAAAAGTAGATGTAGGTGTAGAAAATAGTGTTAAAGTTTAAAGTAGAAAAAATTAGTTGGATCATTTTAAAATATATATTTCAAAAGTCACACTGGAAAAAATATAATACTATCCATGTAGTTAGTTATTTAACTAAAAAATTTATTGAGTGGCTATACTAATGAATAATGTAATTCATATAAGAATTAGAAGGCATCTTAATGACAATTATTATTTGAGAAATTACCTAGTACCTAGTAACCTCCTCCGTTGTTTTGACTCATTTTTGCTGATTTTCTGGAAATGACGAATTGGTAAGCTAGGCGTGATGTGAAGGGAAATACAGGAGAATTAAAAATTATGCGACCGAACAAGAACCGAATAGCGAACAAACTGCAAACGCAGTCAAGACACCAGCAGTCGGTCACAGAATGAAATGACTAAATGAAAACGACGACGACAAGATTACTCAAAAACGTTTTATATCAATACAGCCGATCTTGTTATCAGCAAATGGAAAATGCTTTATTATTTAAACATATCTCCTTATATTTTCAGTCCTCAGTCTTCATCTCTAATATACATATTGTATATATCGTAACTATATATTATATGAACTAGGGGTGTGTAGAGGACGGGGAATATTTGGAGAGCCGTTTTGCAATGCTGAACTCCAAAATCAAGTATCCATATTCAACGTTTATTTGAGGGATGTAAGGTATAGCTTCCTACCTACAAACAATAAGATCTTTATTTTGATAAACTGATAAGGAGCAACGTAGATTTTGAGTTCTCTATCCTTCTTCGTTCTTGACTCGATTAGCTTTTCATGTTTAGGCTTATTTGCTTTTAAAACTAAATAATAAATGGCAACCAATTTCAAAATTATGCGATTCCTTTATCCTTTTAATTATAAAAAATATAAATATAAATAAATAAATATAAATATAAAACATGGTATATGGGATGTCAAAAGTGATAAGACGCTGAACAACAATGTGACAATAAAATAGCTTCAGTAAAAGTACTTTACGTCTCACATATAAAAAACACACTAAAATTTAGAGAACTAGGGGAAACACTAACACGAAGCGTCCATCTGAAGTATTCTGAAGTCACCGGAAAGTGTACATTTTTTAAAACGTTTTCAATTAATTGGGTGAAAACGGAAAAACAATCCAAAATATTCTCAATGGTCATGCAAGGGGCATTGCTGGATAAACTTGGGCTAGCTAGCGCGTTAATTAAAAAGTGGCAACTTGCAGCACTTCAGCAGTCAGCCAGCCGCAGTAGTTGACAGTTTGACAGTACGTATATGTATAGTGGAAATTTGGAAACCCGTGCAGTTTTCCTTTTGGTCCCGTCACCCGTGTAACTCATAATCAGTTGTTTGTAAGCAGTTTTCCTTTTGCGACTTCTGACTGTTCTGACTAAACCGAAAGTGTCGGTCTTGAAATTGTTGACTGTAGAATTTTTGGCACTTGTAATTTAGAAATACAAAATCCTTAAACTGTCGGTCTTCAGTTTCGGTAAGAATTTTTAATGTCAAATACAAAATGTTGAATATAATTGTTGACCCACATGACATGACATACATAATATCTTGACAGGCCAGGACAAGAAGGCATAATGAATGACCAAAGATATGGAAGACGATATATGCTGAATGAAACTCAATAGTAATTCTACATACAATGTACCAATTAAATTAAGAGTGTAGCAATATTACAAGTTACGACATGAAATAGTAAAATGTATTCTTTATTAGTTATTCAGATATGTTATAATTATGATCCTAGTAATTTCTGTGGATTCATATGAATTAAATCATATAAAGCATACGAGAAAAGAAAAAAAGAGGTCAAATATCAGAAATGTCTCAACGGTTTAAGAATAAAAATGAAATTATGCATTGTTTTGTTTTAATTGCAGCTATTTTCAAAAAATGAGTGGAAGGTACTTTAAAAGGGAAGGGATTGACTTCTGTATGTACGGAAAGT